>CAHIKZ030004146.1:3085000-3340000 GCA_903632075.3 Acanthosepion pharaonis | reverse complement strand
GTTGGCTTTCATACAAGAAGACAGCAAAAATGAAAATTGAATGTGTGTGTGTGTGGAGGGGGGAGTGAATTATCTGTATATTACTATTGCACACTCTCCTTATCATTTACACATATTGTGAAAATATATGTATAGTCAAATAAAGCATAAGTGTATAAAATATGTTTAAAGTCTTACATAACATACACTTGTGTACCTCTATCTAAATTGCCCTTTACATGTTTATCCATTCCAAATAATGTGTGTGCAATTTTGATTTTAAGCAAAATTATGCCTTTAATATAAAATTGTGCATTACCCTATGTATATCATGCGTTTGATGCTCAGAAACCTATGGTGGTGTTATAGCTTAAAGATTTAAAATCAGGTGTTCTAAAACACTTGAGAATATTTTTTAAGTTGTTTGACACTACTTCAATCTTAGAAAATGGAATATTTCAACAAATAAGACTAATTTACATTGTGAGTATGACAATATAGATGAGGACAACAGTCTAAACAATGTTTCAGCCATTGTATGCTCTGCCCTTCTTCATCCCCAAGGACACATGATGGCCAGTGTTTTTTAAAGTAATCCAGTGACTTGACCCAAAGAGTTGAGTTCAATACCTGGCCACAGCAGAGGTGAACAAAAACTTGGAGAGTTGAGTTAACTGAAGCTATTTGGAAGAGGCATGACACGTGGAACTAGAACAATATACCCTGGCAGACAAAATAAATGGTTCGTTCGAAATTCCAATCACTTGAAGAAGGTTGAAGTATACAATGGCCAAAACGTTGTGAATATGACAACAAAAATGAGGACAACAGTCTGAACAATGTAAAATAGTGTAAATAGTTACAATACCTCATCTTAGAAATATAGACTAATAAGATGTATATAGTGTAATTCCCCATGTATAATGCGCATTTTTTTTCTAAAAAATAATAAGCAAAATCAAGGGTATGTATTATGTACAGTTACAAAAAATCTTTTAAAAATTGCTATAAAATAAGAATTATCATAAAACTAAATTAGAATAATATTATTCTATGTTTAAAACCATTTTTTAAATAAGAGTAGGAAAGGTTGGTTGACTGTAATAAAATTGGAGACGTACAATTTATAGGGTTTGATTACCAAAGGGGTGTGTATTATGCATGAGTAAGCACATTTTTCTACACTTTCAGCACAATTTTAGGTGTGTGTATTATACATGGGGAATTATGGGTCATGTGTGTGTATAGGTAGGAAGAAATGATAGCATACCAGGAATTGAAGGGAAAATAAGGATTAAAAACCATATGTTGAGATTTGAATGACTACTTCCAATAGTCTTTGTAGCTGAATCAGTAAAGCAGCTGTCATGAAAAGACGCTCCGGATACAAAGAGAAGAGTTAATCTTGATAGATTTTTTTTTAAAAAAAAAATCCTGATCCATGCTCCTAATTAATAGTGATACAATGACAATCTGGGAATTGTCATAAAAAGTAACTGAACTTTAGATGAAAGAAATTGGTCAAAAATGAAGAATAAAAGCCTTGGATTGTTTGGTTATATCTGACTGTGTACAAAACGTTTTTATGAATGCATTTAGAGCACAATAATAATAATAATTATAACAAACATGACAGTGGTCAAAATTATGGCACTAGTCTGACACCAACAGCAGCCACCTACACTAGCCACCCCAACATCCGTTGAATCTTAGTGAATAAAAGATGTTTTGCAATTACTAGTGTCAGTTTTAAGTTGTCCCACTTAAGAAAGCCAAAGAAAGACGAGACATAGTAAATGAAATAATAAAAAAAAAAAAAAAAAAAAAGTGGGTGGAGTGATTTGGAATTCTCAACAGCCTCTTTTTCGCTTACTGCCTGTTACTTTTTTGAGGTAGGTAAGTTTTTTGTTTTTTGTGATGGTAAACTAGTTTAAAGTTGCAATGCTTCAAAAGTGACTAGAAGCACCAATGATTAATTCCACATGGTACTAAGTTTATGTAAGTTATGGGTCAGACTATTTACTTTTACTGCTGCTATTTCTGTGACGGTTCCATGTTTGTTTATTTTTTTTCTTTTATTCAACGGATTGTCATCTGATTTTTTTTTTTTTTTTTTGTGCGTGTGGGTTGATGTTGAAAGATTTTGTTTTTGTATCCTACGTTGGAATTTAGTTGTTGCAGACTTCAACAGATAAACACTGTTGATGACCAAGTATTTTTGGTATAGTTCTGATATTAGAGCCTTGGGCAATAAGCTGTGAAGGATGGTTGTTTATATTCTACTGCTCAAACTTGACAAGATTTATTATTCTAATGCCTTTTCAATGGTGAAAAAAAAAAAAAAGAACCTGACTATTAGTGATTAGTCTGTTACTTATAAAATTTGTAAAACTCATGGTATAAATATCAACATTATTAGTTGAAGAGTCTGAAACACCTTTTCTTTAATATATTTATTATTATTTTTGTTTAGCCTACATATTTTTCTACACTGTGGGTAATAAAATGATTGAAATGTTACTAAGCTTAGAATAGCATAACTACATGGTTATATGAAATGGAGTACCAATTAAGGATAGCACTCTCTATGACTGATCTTATTTATCCACCAGTTTGCTAACTACTATTACAACACGAAGAGCCCCCCCCACACACACACTTATTTATATGGTCGTTCTCTTTTCTAACAAATTCTTAGTTTCATATTTGGTAAGATGAACAAAAATCTGTTTGCTTTTTTAAAATTTATTCCTGGTGTATCTTGTATTTGTGAACAGTTGAGGAAAATTAAAACAAAAACACCTCACTCAAAACGGGGCTGAATTTAGGCCTTAGGAAGCTCCTGGTCTAATAGAATTTGTTGCAGACTTTTTATTATTTATGTTCATTCACCGTTGTCTATAAAAACAATGATGTGTAATGAAGTATAAAATTTATCAAAGTAGACAAAACTAAAAAAGTTACATGAAAAATCTATATGTATATAAAAAAGATGCATCAAAATCTAAATGGGGTTCCTTCAAGTGGCTCCATTGAATTTAAAAGACCCACTCAAACTAGTGGGGCCCAAATATTCTCCTTTTTTCAAAGGAACTTCATTAAATCTGAAAATAAATTCTTATGCCTTTATTTTTTTATTAGGACCCCAAGACTAACGAATATGTAAATTTGGCACTGCTTTAAAATAAACTCAAATTGATAGACTTTTCCTTTATTTATTCATTTAATTTAATTTTTCTTTGTGGAAAGGGCTAAAGCTATTAAACTCAACCAAATCTAAACCAATTTCATAAGTTAAGATACTTTTATGTATGAGTACCCCTTCTCTTGGACTCTTTTTTTTTTTTTCTTCTAAGTTTCTAAATTGCAAATGAGTTTTGGACAACCCTGGAAACAGTGTCAAGGTTTTATTTTATTTATATATATATATATATATAATATATAATATATATATATATATATATAACTCAATTCCCAAGACAGAGTAAGAATATAACTCAATGTCCAACACACTAATATTCCATGGTTATAATTTATTATATTTTATTATTTGGAATAATCCCAATCTAATTTATCAGACCTACAAATTCACACACACACACACACACATACGTGTGTGTGTGAATTTGTAGGTCTGATAAATTGGATTGTGATTACGATTCCAATATAATAAATTATAACCTTGGAATATTAATGTTTGAGCTTTTTATATATATACATATTACTTTTAAATATCAATTTTATCTCGACATTGATGTTTCTTGATAAAATTTCCAGTCTTTCAGTAGCCACCCTGTATAAAAAAAAAAGAAATGACTTGCCTCGCCTTTTTATTTTGTTTCAAGCAATGTTAATAATATTCTTTTAAATAATTCCCAATCAGAATCCTTCACAAATAAGCAATTGTTTTTTTAATTCTTCCACAATTTCAACAATCAATTGAATCAAATGCAGTTAAGAATACTGTTATTCTTTGAACATATCTAATAAGACATTTTCATTCCTCTTCTTTATAATGGTGCCATAATTCTCAGTAAGATTATGGTCAGGTAAATTTCCTGGCCACTTTTTTCGTTTTTTTTTTTTTTTTTGTTGGGGAAGAGGTATAAAGAAGGGTAATCAAGCTTTGTGTGAAGATCTGGGCATAAAACCCAAGATCCATTTCTTCGGCAATAAGTTAGCCATCAAACTCCAAGAGAAGCAAATATTGTTGTATGTGCACAACTTGGATTGATTTCAAGAATATCAGGTTTCCAATTATCAAGACTGCCAGTTTCCATTATAAGTTGTTTCCACTTTCCTTTTAGAATGGAACATCCAAGTGCAAAAACATCCAGTTTTATTATGACACATTTTTCGTAATATTCCGATTACAAAAATTCATTTTGAGTGTCCATAAAACTCACCAACCTGCAAACAAATCCTATTATAATGTTACTTCTTCCTTAGTTAAGAGTCTCATATGTTATAACCTGCCAATAAATAATGGATTATTCCATTTTGATCCTGAGGAAAAAAGGAAAAGACATCTGAGATTTTCCTTGTCTTCAGTGAGGATAAAGAAAGGGAAGATAGAAGAGGTGATAATGCTCTCGTACTTCAGTGAAATAGAAAGAAATCTTTTCATTTGTACCCTTCTTACTTCTTTAAATAATGACCTACATTCATATTTATGATTGTTATTGCAATATTTTGTTAAAGTTGAAATATTTAATGGGGTTATAAAGGAATTCCCATGGATATATATCTAGTTGTGGAACTCATAAGGAGTTTATTCAATCATTAACTTAAGAATTAGGATTTAATCTGAAGATTCAAATATCAAGACAGTGCAATTTTCACATGTACTCTAAATAAAACAAAACTGGGTGAAATAAATCAGGTGAGAAAATATCTCTATCTATAAAAGGCAGGATGTGTGTGTATGTGTAACGAATGCATGGCCGCAATTTTCAACGGATTTGCACATTTACATGCTCCAAGTTAGCGGGAAGGCCAAGACCGACTGCATTTCCCAACTCCCTTCGATAGTGGAAATAATCGATATGGCAGTTTTCATGTAGTTTGCAGCCATTTTGTATTGGCCAGTGTGAGAGCCTATAGCTGGCTGCCACGAATAGGCAGGAAGATTCTATTGGCCAGCGTAAGAGCCAACAGCTGACTGACACGATTGTTAACTCGCATGTAAAAAAAATTGATAGCTGCATTCGTCACAAGTGGGGGAAAAATTTAATTCTGCATGGCACTTTACTCCAATTGGCTCATTCACTTGCTTAAACTCAACGTTGATTCTGATTCCACAGAACTGGGTTGGGTGTGGAAAAAGTATTTGTTGTTAACATTCTTTTTTTCATTTGGTTTTTCCAGTTATGAGTCCTTTTTTAAAGCTGATCGTTTTGTGTTCATTTTGTTTAGTTCTTTTTTTGTAACAGATTTAATGTTTAGTATAGAGCTTAGAAAAAATTCGCAGTGTGAGATAGGCAAGAAGTAAGGCATGTAGCAACACCAGCACGGCAAAGGGCACTCCTTTAATGGCAAGGAATGGCAAAACTATTTTAAGTCAAGTGATAGTGATTGCTGTATGAGTTGTACGATTTTTGAATCAAGCACGGGCAACACCGGGCCATGCTGCTAGTATAGCTATATGTCTAAATTTGAATTTTGCTGATGGGTCTCTTGGCCAACTCAGTAAAATATTAAGCAAATTCCCAAGGAGATGCAATGGAAGTTGAAATTTTATAAAAGGTATTTTTTATTTACAGTCCAGGCCTCTTAATGGCTATAGAATGTAATACCCCCCCCCAAAAAAAAAAACTTGCAACCTGCACATTGTGATGAATAAATTATGACACTAAAAACAAAATGAAATAAACATAAAAAAAATTAATGACGATACTTCATCTTGGTAATTCAAGCAAATTCATGACTAATTCTGTTCATTCCTTAGCACATATATTACACCCTGCCAATACCTCATGAATAATGGACTATTCTGTTTTGAGTGTAAGAATAGAGATCAGAAGTGCTGTTTGGTTTCAGTGAGAAAAACAAAGTGGGAGAAGATATAAGAAACAATGCTTTCATGTTTTAATATCTGATTCAATGAAAAAGTGATTTGTCAATTTTAATTCTTCTTATTTGTATCCCCTTACTTCTTTAAATAATGACCTCCATTCATATTTATGATTGTTGTTGCAATATTTTGTTAAGCTCAAATATTTAATGAAGCAATAGGGGAATTCCCACAGGTATTTTCTTTTTGTGGAACTCTCAAGGAGCTTATTCAATCATTAAATTAAAAATTAAGATTCCTCAGAAAAATTTAAATAGGATAAATTTTCCATGGTATTTCTAATATTTTTTATTTTCATAGAGTTTTGATATTTTCTTTCCTCAAAAAAACTTTTTCGGTACATTTAAATTTTTAGTTGAGACACTTAGGGATCAGGATGATTAGTTACTTTAAACAGAAAAAAAATATTTTTACATTTTCAATTTTTTAGTATTTCAAAATTATAATAAAGAAATCCGTTTTTTTTTTTTTTTTTTTTTTTTCAAACTAGCAAATTTAATCAAAAAATGCAATTCTAAATAATTTAAAAAAATATTTTCATTTTTATTAAGTTTCATTTTTAAATTAACATAACAAAAAAAAAAAAAACCCAATGCAGCATTATTTAAAGTTTAATTATGAAAACAATTTGGCTCTTTCATAAACCAGTGGTCAAAACTCAAATAATGAAAAGGATGATTAAGTAAAATGGCACTAAAAATGAGAAAATAAAAAAAATAAAAAAATTGTTAAATGTATAATAAAAAGAAAAACCTTTTTGGAATATGAATTGTGATGAAGGCTCTGGAATGGGGAAAATGGTAATGAATAATAAAGCATTAATAAGTGGATAAAACTTCTTGAATTCTTTCACTCTCTGTTCACATGCATGATTTGTATGAAGTCGGAATCATTTCTTACTCTTGGAACTGCTGTTTTGGGTGACTGACAGGCAAACAAACATGAGATATGAAGTGTCCTTTGATTTTCTTTGGTCAGCATAAGTATCAATATTTAATTTTTTTTTTTTTTTTAAATTAAAGAAAAAAAAATTATTTGATAAATGAAGAAACATTGACATCTTTCCATCTTGAGGGTCATCAGGTCAAAATAAGTCATTCATTGTCAAATATAAAATCCTTTTTGATTAGCATAGATCAGTGCTTCTCTTAATTTTGGAGGAGATTAGCTATGAAATTATAATTTGATAATTATGAATATTGAGTAAAATAATTTTAAATTCTACCTTCCTTTATATTCAAGAAGAAATCAAGGGTTATTGAATAGGTTACAGAGCCCCTTTTAACAGTTGATTTTGAAATAGTTTTTTTAGACGTTGCTAGCACAGAACTGTCTTCTACAAATACTACCTGATTTCTTATTGTGATAAAATGTTTGAAGCTTTTTTTTATCCTTCAGTCTCTCTTTTTATATATATATATATATATATATATATATATATATATATATATAATTTTCCTTTCCCCCCTTTTTTCTCTTTTTCTTTTTTCCTATATCATTTCCGTTGAGTTGAACGATTAAATAGGTCAATGCCTGATCCTTACCCCCTCCTCCTCAATATTAAGTATTGTAATAAAAATAAATTTTAAAACTCTCCTTTCCCTCTCTAAACTTGACCATGTCTCTCACACTATTCCTCGCCCCTTCAAAAGTGTAAATTTTAAATTCATTTTTCTTTTCACCTTTGAAAGTGAAGTCTGATGATCCAGAGAAAAATAAAATTATCTAGTGAAATTATAACTAATGGAGTCTTAGTGGTCTGTTTTTCTTTTCACGCTTTTGCAATCATTAGCCTAACTCTCTTTGTCTGATGATCATAAAAGCATGTAACCCAGGGTTACAAACTCATATCCATACAACTAAATATGTTAGCTCTATCACTGATATTGAGTGCTTTCCAATAAGTACCATGCATATATAATATATATAGAAATTTTATTTATTTTATATATACAAGTTGTAGCCTTTGTTTGTTATTGAACTCCTCCAGGGGTTTTGGAGATAGACCCCCCCCGCCGCTTTCATAATCATATATATTCTAAAATTACATTACCCAAAGTACTTGGATAATTATATTTCATTTTGATCAAAAGGAGTCCTCAGGGAGCACTAGATTCCCCCCCATTTTTTTTTCCCTTTGATTTAAATTACATTTAAATTTGAAAAGGGGAATGACTCCTATCCAAAATATAGGTATGTTTTTTTTTTTTTTTTTTTTTTAATTTTTTTCCTTAATAAGGAATTACAAGTTTTTATCCAACATTATTTCTTACTATGCTAAACATTATTTATGTTTCAGTAGATGCCCTGTTTTTATTTATTTATTTATTTATTTATTTATTTATTTATTTATTTTAAGCTGCTGGCCTGTTTATTTGAGGGACTTAAGGAAAATGCCGGAGAGCAAATTCTCTCTATGAAGTCTCTCAAATACTAGAGCCAGTAGACATAATTTACACTGTTTAAAATAAATGACTAAAACAAACAAAGCCAAAAAAGTAGGGCATTTACTCAAACAGGTATATCGACATAAATAACATTTAGAGTAATAAGAAATATTTTATTCTTTCACTTTTATTTTAAATGCTCCATAAATATCACATTTTATGTTATCAGAGTAATGCTGCCTGCCAAATATAATTGAACCACGAACATTTTTGTCTTTGGTCCGGTTTTCTAACCACTATGCTAACATCTGAGTCATTCTTGTTTACATAATATTGAATGAATAAGAAATTTTAGATTAAAAAAAATAAAAATTTCTAATCTTTCTCCAGAGATTAGAATAGAAATTCAGTGGCCTTAAGTCTTGTTCTGCCATCTTAAGAATTTGTTCAGAAACATAAAATATCAAAGGAAATTTAATAGCAGTTGAAATCAGATATTTAATCAATTTTAACCTCATTTTCCAAAGAAGTAAAACATAATTTGAGGTCAAAATGAGAAATTGAAATATTTGAGAATTTATTTACTTGAGACACAATTTATTTCTTTATTTGAAACAGTTTTCCTTTCATTGGCTGATAGAAGCTTTTGTTAAAGTTGAAGATGGGCATTTGTTTTGAAAGACCCCAAATAATATTAAGGAGATTAATAAGATTTCTTACTCAAAATATAGTTGGGATATATATATATATATATATATATATATATATATATATATATATATATAAAAAAAAAAAAAAATAAAGTCTTGTCTGGAAGGCATAAATAAATTTGCTGTTTGTTTTTTGTTTTTTCCTTTTAAATTTTCAGGAAAACAAATGTATTTGCAGGAAGCTTAAAGACAACTTTATTTCTTTCAGAATTTCAAGATATTTGAAGGGTAATTGATATAATGAAACGTGCATACACCTGTGTTCCCCCTCACTGGAATATGATTGGCTGGTGTCTGTCATAAATACAGACAGACGTGTAGGCACGACAGAGTTTAAGTCTGATGACACCCACTGGACTACACCATTGGCTATTCTATTGGTCTACACTTATTACCTGTGACTACAACGAGTACCAGTCGATTACTGTTACTGTGTACTATTTGGTTACAGTTGCCAAACCCACTTAGCTACTTCGATCAAATATAACTCTCTTCAGGACATATCACTAATGGAGATGTGTTAACTAAGTTTAGATAGGTACCTCACAATGTCATGATAATATGCAGATGGTATCTTAACCTAATTATTTTATTTGGATTTCCTAATTATCCCATGAGGAATAATTAGAAAATATTTTGTGAACTTCTTTTAAAAATCTCATTTCTTTGTTATATCATAGCCAGATTTTATTAGCTCTTTATCTTCAGTATGTCTTGAAAAAAAATTTTTTTCCCAATATTTTTGTTACTTTTAAATTAACACTTAAATGGTTTATTTCAGTTTAAAAAGAAATATATTGCTGGCTAAAATCTTAAGGTCAATAAAAAATAAAGAAAAATATACCTTTTGTGTTGTTAGATTCAACCACTTAAGTAGAGCTTAAGGAAAAAATAAATAAAAATTAAAAGCTTTTTTAGCATTTAATAGGGAAAATTTTAATATGGCATGGAAAACTGATAAAAGTGAAATTAAAAAGCAAGAGGAAAAAAGGTTTTTTTTTTCTCCAGTTAGCAAGTTTCAAACCTTTTATCGAAACATGATTAAGAACAAATTTGTGAAGAAATTGTGTGTGTTGTATATATATATATATATATATATATATATATATATATATATATATATATATATAAAATATATATATATATAAAAAACTCATTTTTTTACCTGAATCCCATTACTATCATCTAGTCTTTATATGAATGAGGAATGGGAGGATGGAAACCATTTGCTGCATCACTGACTCAGATATCTCTTTCTCTTTCCCCTTCTACTTATCTTTCCTTCTCTTTCTTCTTCCTCCACTGTTTAATGGTTTCATTAAGATTAACATATCAGGAAATTAAGAATTATCTCTGAAGAATTTTAGGCATCACCAAAGCAGTTATGACTGAGATATTATTCTTTTAATTAAAAGGTCTACACTTGTACTGTTTTTAACAAGCTTACCTTAGTCTGGCACAAGGCTGTAGTAATAGGGCAACATGTAGAGAATGAATTCAGTTACCTTTGAAATAATCTAATTAAACCAATTTCTATTGTGTTCTCCTTTGGAATCAGTGGAGTAATGGATAGTTGCTTGGATTGGTGAATCGGAGAGCCAAATTTGAATTCCAGTCGAGTTCATTACATTCACACTCTGATACTCTTGGGAAAGGTATGAATCCATTTCTTCTCCTCTTAGCTATGGATAAATTGCAAGACAGACTTGGGTGGTAACCAGTCTAGAAGGAAAAACTCTGAACTCAAAACCAGCCCAGAGAGGGTTTGGTTCTGTCAGGCTATCTTGCCCAGGAAACACTACTGCAACTGTGGTACATGTGATGTCCGTACATCTCCACTGAGCTATGGGTCTCATGATCTTAATCTTATCTGGTGTTTCAATGGCTATTTTCATTTTTGGAAAAAAATCAAAGGTTGCAACTGTATGAATATAAACATATATAAATACAGGGACTTGAATATCAACAGAAAACCTCAGTTCTGCTTAGAAAAAATATCAATCATGGAAGTATTATAAACTATAATTATTCTTTAAATTGTTATGTTTTATGTCTTATGAAAATGCACTAAGATTGGTTTAAAAAATATGGATTAAATTTTAATTTGTCTGATTTAAAAATCAAATCTATTTTTTTTTTGTTTTAAAACTTTACATGCAAAATGTTGCAATCTCACATTAATTTTTTGTAAAGCAGTTTTAGTTGGCTGTAAATGTTTTTTGTTTTGTTTTTAATTTCAGTGTCCTTATGGATTTATACATATTCGTATTGGAAAAGAAAAATTAACATGTCTTTTATTGGAATTCAAAATGACAAATCAAAACTGATCAATTTTTATTAAATGCCTCAGTTTCTCCACTTTTCTTTGATGTCTTTAACTTAACCACCTTGATTGAGTTAGGATTTTGGAAATCTTCAACTTTGTAAAACTTATAGATTTCCAATGCCTCCAGTTAATCATGTGACCAATGTTAACGTTGTGTTTTGAAATAAAGTGCGACGCAATTGTAGGTACATTCAGGCACTCAAACTCTATTCATGTGAATCTTGTGGATGCATTTGGGCACTTCCAGCCTTTTAAAAAGTTAAAAATAAATGATTCTTCCCAAATTTTATTTACAATCTTATATACTCAGTTATAATTTTTTTGTTTTTGATTCTGGTATTTTAAAGGATTTTGTATATTATGACATGGAAAACTGGCATATTTAAAATATGAAATTAAAAAGCAAGAGAAAAAGCACATTAAAAATCTTTTTTTACAACTAAATTTTTTTTGTATTTCCTAATTAATTTTTGATTGATTTCATTGAAAAACATTTTGTGATATTTTATACTATTCACCCAGTACAAGGCCCAAGAGCCAGTCAATGCAGAGATTTACTGAATGAGATTTTTATAAAGGTGGAAAGGGAGAAAGTAGAGGTTCATATTATGCGGATATGTAGGATAGATAATGGTTGATCCTAGATTCGAAAAGGTTAAGATTGTAGTTGTTAGGGAAGCATCATCTTGGGAGTCTTCCATAAAAAGCTTCTAGAAGAAGCTGAAGAGAACTTCCTCTTGTCAACGGTATATGAAGATAATAAGGATGATTTAACATGTATGTGTCATGGCAGGCCTTACCTGTTAAAGTTTATTAGAATTTTGCTATATAACCTGTCCAGCTTTGAAGCCATCAGTATGTTTAACATGTTAAGAAATTATAAAAATATTCCTGTCTTGTTTTGTGCATTTTTTTCCTTCTGGTTCCAATGGTTCTATAATAAGTTTGAATAAATTTTCAGAAGATTAAAAATGTATTTTTTGTTCGTTTTTTAGACATTTCACTCCAAACAAGGCAATAAAGTTACTAAGATGCGGGATATTATAGAGTGTGAAAGAATATAAGAAAAAGAGAAATATTATTAAGAGAGCAAGAACAATAAAAGAACAGGAATTAAGGCAGAAGATAATTGACATTGCATTTAAATTTTTGAAGATCAAACTTGACTTGAAAGCAAGAAGTTTGAAAAGAGTTTCACAAAAGTAAAAAGAAACTGTTAGCATGTAACTTATGGTTGCATTTAGCCATTTCAACTGTAAAATGATGAGGCCTTGCCACCAATCAAGTAAAACAATCAAGTAAAATACATAAAGTCCATGTACCATAGCAGAAAGTACAAAAGAACAATTACCATGGAGATATTTATAGAAAAGGCACATTATGGCAGTGGGAATGTGACTGAAGCCAAGATTCTAGCTCAGGACCAATAACATTGCAGATATTTCTTTGGATACTAGAATTTGGTATTGAGATATTTTTATGACATACCAGTAAAAGATCTTGTCAGTTGCTTTTAGATAACTGAGTTTTCACTTCTTTTCACTTTTGTATATGGTGATAAACACCATATACAAATTAATCTTGAATTAGTATACAGTTCACACCTGAAAAAATCAGAATAAAGGATTTTCTCTTGAGATATCTTGCCAGCTGCATTCAAATAGTGAATTTACAATTGCTGCTCTTGCAACATTGCTTAAGTTATTTAGTCACTCTTTCCCAATTCAAATTATTTTTCAATTTTTGTTTAAAAAGAACTTATTAAAAACAAGTGATTGATAAATCTTTGGTCATAATTTAATATCTATAGTAATTCATCATAAACCTTTACCATACTACACAATATTTTGTCATAGTTATTTTTTTTTTAATATTTATTAATTAAATATATATGCTTACATGTGTGTGTGTGTGTGTGTGTATATATATATATATATATATATATATATATATTTTGCAAATTGTGAGTGCTCTTAAATAGAATCCAATGATCATTCTGGATTTTATTTTGTTGTAGAAATTTATTAGGTTATTTTTATTGATTGATTTTCAGTGGGCACTAAGTTCTAGACTGTTGTCAACTCGGTGTCACAATGACTTAATAAACTTCTATTCCCATCATAACAACAAAATAAAATCCAGAATGATCATTGGATTCTATTTAAGAGCACTCAGAATTTGCAGCCCTCAGTATTTACATGAAGAGGAGAAATATACATATACACATTATATATATTATATGCACGGTACTTATTAGAAAGTGCTCAATATCAGAGATATTTGGTTGGATTGATGTGAGTTTGTAACCCAGGGTTTCACGCTTTTGCGATCGTCAGACAAACTATATATATATATATATATATATATATATATATATATATATATATATATTATGTATATATATATATATATATATATATATATATAAAACTTTAAATGTTATTTTTTGTGGATATTCATATTTGAGTGGATGATCCATTTATTTATTAAACAGTATATTTATTTTTGTCTTTCTGTCTGAATATTTGGATTTTGTGACTATTCAAATCAGCAGGCAAAAATAAATAAGTATACTGTTTAATAAATAAATGGAAGTGTCTACTCAGCTATGAGTATCTACTAAAATAACATTTAAAGTGATAAAAATCTGTTGGAGTGATAACTAAAAAGCTATTACCTCAGAAAAAAAATATATGTTGTGTGTGTATGCATACATGTTTGGAAATTAGATAAACTTAAAAAAAAATTGGATATATTATTCCAGCCAGAAAACTTGTTTGAAAAGTGTATGGGTATATATATATATATATATATATATATATATATATATATATATATATATATATATACACACACATTTTGTGACTTTTTTGTCTTCTTACTTATCTGCTTTGAACTGATGCCACCAGGTGGCAGTGTCTTTATGATAATGATCTTCTTCCAATATGGCTTCCAAAGTTGCAGGCATGAGAAGGTTGACTCCATGAAAGAGCAGAATAAAACGATAAATAATTGCCCATTTCATATATTCTATTATTTTTATGGTCTGTGTGAACTGGTTTAAAGATAATTTATGCACACACATACAATCTATAGTTAGTAGTTTAGTCTGGCAGAAATTCACTTAGAGGAGAGAGCTCCTATCATGTCAATAAAACTTGATGATACTTTTGAGTTCTCCATACCATTGTACCAAAGATGGCATTGGTCATTTTTGTATCAACTTCTCAGATGATTTCTTCTAATTAGTCTTACCAATTTATGTCTGTTTCGCTTTCAGATATTTGGTTTAATTCCCTGTAGGAGAACCATTACAAAATCTACATGTGTGTCCTGAACACCATGGAGCTTGCTCATAGCCTCCTGCTGAATGATGAAGCTCTGAAAAAAATCCAGGAGTCAAAGCGGCCCGTCTTTGTCTTCGAATGGCTGCGATTTTTGGACAAAGTGCTCAGTGCAGCCCAAAAGGTAAGTTCTTTCAAACCTATGTAACTATCAAAGTCCATTGAATTTTGACAAGGTCATCAAATGAGTGACCCCAATGCATTGTTTCTTTCTGATACACTTAAGACAGAACATTAAAATCAAAACTCCCTTCACCCTCTGTTAATAAATTGGGGCATTGTCAAAGTATTAGTACTGTGGCAGTTTTTAAACAGTGCATTTAAAATATTACAGATTATGCTTTTTAGATGTTGAGTTTCATGTTATATATTGTCTCGAGTACACTTTGTCTTTTATAGGACAAAAAAAAAAATCACAATGTAATACTAAGATGGTAAGTTAAAAAAAACATAAAAAATATGCAATATCAAAATTAATCACTTGTCTGTGTTGGGATATGTGTGCACTTGATGTCTTCAATCTTCATGTGCTGAAAAGAATTACGGTGATTAGTTCCCTGTGCAAACTCTTGAAGTATGTTCCCACCAAGACATTTCAATAGGATTATGCAGAGTTTCCCAACCTATCAATATGTGAAACTGCCTAATAAGAGGTGAACAGAATCTCATATTTTCTTTATAGTATTTGATTTTTAAAAATGCAAATTTAAAAAAAGAAAACAACTTATTACAGAGAAAATACCTTAGGAACATTAATAATCAATAAATCCCCATGAAATACATTTCAGATCACCAATGTTTGTAAAGGCAATACTTAGAGTGTGCAGTAGAAATATTTTCATATGATGTCATCTATATTCTAATGCTTTCACTTCAGGCATCTGTCGTACTTATCATGGAATCAAAATACATTAATAAGCACTCAGATATTTTAACATTATAAGAATCAAACAAATGTAAATACTATAGCATAAACATAACGTTAACACAACCAATAGAAAGAAAACAAACTTCATATTATTTCAATTCCCAAAAAATTCTGATTAAGATAAGTTAGAGAATGGGATGCTGGATAGTTTCATCCTCTTCCACTTGTAAAAATGGACTCAGTTGGATGAATTGTGATTTAATAGGTTAAGAAGTAGTCTACAATGGGATATGGACAGGATTGTAATATTGTTTGACTACAGAATGATTGTCGAGTCCAAAATCATATTGTGAGTGAAAGAGAAATAGGAAAATCTTCATAAATCTTGTGATTTTCTATTCAGTTTAATGAGAATAATTTTTTTTTTTAAGATGAAATAATGCAGTTATGTTTCAATTTTTAAATTGTTTTGTTTTCATAGGTTTAATCCATTTACAATAATAAATCTCTACTAAATAGACTTGTTCTTCATATCACCAATATTTCTAAAGCAATAAAGAGTGTAAAATCCAAATTTCTTTTCCGATGATCTAATATATACTCTGATGTTTCACTTCAGGCATCCATTATATTTCTCATACAATCAAAAAAAAAAAAACTGGAAATTAAACAATATAGGACTTAAAAATTGAAACAATTCCACATTATATCACTCCCACACCTCAAAAAAAAAATTCTGAAGCTGAATTGTAAAAAATGTTAAATTTTTGATTTTTCCCACTCGTTCCTTATTTAATTATTCTCAGATTTAATCCATATTTCAAACTTATATAATTAATAAATAAGTTTCAGTAATCTAATGGGGGTGGGATGCAAAATTTTATTAGAGCTCTAAAAATGTACATTTTAAAAGTATATACATATATATATATATATATATATATATATATATATATATATATATATAAAACAAAGCAAAAAAAAATTACTCACTGTAAATTGGTGAATCAAAAAATATAGCAAAGACAATGAAAAAAAAAGAGCAACCAGTTAAGTGTGTGGTCATATTGCTGCAAATGTGTACATTGGTGTGTATACTTTGGTATAATAATGTTTCACACACACACACACACATATATATATATATATAAAAGGTTAATTAATATCTGGGTTGATTTTGTGGAGCCTCCTCCCTTTAAGACTGATACCTTCCTCCTTTCCCTTACCACCATCTTGGGCATTTCATCTGGCTGAGGTGTTGAAATAGGTAGATTCTGTATTAATTTTTCGACTACTGTCAAAGTTAATTTTAAATCTCTAATTCCAACATGAACATAGTCTATAAACTGGGTTTGAATAAGACTAACATACTTTGCATTGGTTGAAATAGATCTATCCCCATATGAGAGATAATTTTGGATTTTGTTGTATATGATATATAGTATTTGAACCTTTTATATTATATTCTTGCTCTGTCTTGTACATTGAGTCTATCCTGGATTCTATCCTATTGGAAATATATAGTTAAACCTAGAGAGCCAGACAAACCTACCAAAGTTTCACCTAAGCGGATCGTCTGGCTCTCTAGGTTTAACTAGGTCTGCTCTACTCACTGTATTGAGCATTTTATTTAGTTGTTTTGCGTACTCGTATCAGGGTTTTTTTCTTTGGGCTTTGGACGTGCATGCTAGATGATTATTTTCAGCTAACATACATGTTCTTGGTTCTTTCTTTTTTATACCTTTTTTTTTTCCTTTTTTTTTTTCCTTTGGTATTGGTTTGATTATTTGCAAATCAAAACACTGAAGGTTTTCTGAATGAGTATAGTTTCTTATAAGATTTCTATTAATAATAACAATTATATATATATATATATATATATATATATATATATACATGGCTTTAAAAAAGGGACATTTTAAAAGTCTATATAAATATATACACAATATTTGTGTATATAAAATGGGAAGGGAGGGAAGAGCTAGGATAGGAAGAAAATTGACTAACTGTTTATTATATCTTGCTCTTCAGTGCCAAATTGAGGACAAAATGGAAATATAAGCACAGTTATTAAATATGATTATTGAAAAGTGTGTCCCAATTTCTTTATCCCCAGGAGCTGTTATTTTTAGATGATATTCAGGCATTTTTGTGTTGATTCTTCTAAAATCCTGACAGCCAGTTTTTGTCAGGAATCAATAAAATCAACATATGCCAAAAATGCAATCCCAAAACCAGTGTCTCTGATTAAATTTTCCTGTCATTGAAAATTTATCCATCAATGACAACTTCCAAGTGCAGAAACCTGGACTCTCATCATCTATCAATACATTTAATTGTACAAGCAATTTAGAATTTTAATTAACACTGATTTTATTATTATAAAAACAAAAAAAAAAACAAACCCCACTGATTTTTCAGCAATTGATGGCATGGAACCTCTTTTTTAAATTAAACAGAATTATGTATTCATTGCAGATTTGTTGGCAGAGTGGAAAACAACGAAATGATTAATAATAATAATTAAAAAAATGAGATTGTGTTGTGTGTGTGTTATTACTTGCTTCAGCAAAATAGATCAGTTAGTATGGTTTTAAAAAGGTTAGTTGAAAACCACAAAATTATTAGTAATAATAATTAAAAAATGCGATTGTGTGTGTTCTTGCTCCAGCAAAATAGATCAGCTAGTATGTTTTTAAAAAGGTTAGTTGAAAACCAATGATGTACTGCAATAATGATGAATACTACTACCGCTACTCCTTCTCCTCCTCCTCCATTATTTTTATGCTTCCAATAAATCTTAGTCCTTCTTTATAATTTGCAATTCTTCAAGTCACCATTTGATTTTTTTTTTTTTTTATAGTTTTCAATGTGACTTTCTCAATTTTTTGTTCCCTTCTCAAGTGAGGTCCTGGTATTTTATCTCTCTCTTTTACTCTTTACCCTTCTCTTATACCAACTGACTTCATAAAGTTATCTATAATTTGAATTCAGTTCAATCTGGCAGTGTTCACCTGAGCATTGAACTTACTATCAAGTGCATAGGCTGTCAGCATCGTATTTATACATTATTATTCTCTAATCTGACTCTTATACAAGAATAACTTTTTGGAACACTCTTAAAAAATAAACTTGCAACAGAAGTTTATCAGAAGAGCTTGCTAATTTTTGTGTCATTGACATCTGCTCTTCTGGCACAAGGTCACGTGGAGCACTTTGGGAGAATTGAATTTGCTCCTGGTTTATGCATTAATCATGCTAATTACAACCCTTATATAACTGAATTTCTGAATATTTAAATTTATTTTTGTGATGTTGATCAAAATAAATTGAGCCTCAGTTGTTACATTATATTTTAACTTCATTTCTTGGAAAGTTCTTGATGACTGAAGAAAATAAAATCGTTTTTCAGCAATTTCAGTGTGTCTCCTTTGGCTGCAGGTCATTGACCAGGCAACTGATTTCTGTAATGATTACTTGTAGGCAGCACACAAGTGAGAAGAAAAATAGGCAGGAAATTAAGAGAAACACTTCTTAGCTAAATCTGCCAAGAGGCTGAGAAAAATAGCAGTGAGATCAGTTTTCACTTGAGATGGTTTCATTTTTATTCAAGATTGAAACTTGATCAATCCTCCAAATTAATTAAAATAAGCAATTGGCAAATCTTTTTTATTTATTTTATTTTTTATTTATTTATTTATTTTTTGTTAATAGGGCAGGATGTGGCAGAAGAGATTATTTTTAATGGATGAGAATATTATAGGAAGGATTAATTTTTTTTATGGGTCAAGATATAGCAGAAGAGATTTTTTTTTGTTTTAATGGGTCAGGATGTCGTGGAAGGGATTGTTTTTAATGAATAAGAATGTTATAGGAAGGGATTTTTTTATGGGTAAGGATATAGCAAAAGGGATTGTTTCTTTCATTTTTTTTTTTTTTTAATGGGTGAAGATATGGCAGAAGTAATTTTTAAAATTAAAAAAAAAAATGCATCAATCTTAAATATGTGAAACAGAAAAAAAAAAAAAAACACTGAAAATAATCAGCTACTGACTTATGATTTGAATCTGAACATAACTTCTGTTTCTGAGCCATTAGGACCCCATCCTCATCTCTCATAGATTCAACCACCATGAAAAAAAGCAATTGACATGGTGACCTAGAGCTACAAAATATATCAGGTAACCTCCCCTCATAAAAGTAAAATTTAAAAAAAAAAGTTATCTTTGCAAGCAGGAAGACCCACTCCTGCTGTGGTTGTGGAAAGACATACCTCTTCCTCACAAGATCTCTTAGTACTTGTAACAAACATAGGACTCCCCCCACTCTCTAGTCTTTATTTGGAAAGCTAAGCTGTATCCTACACAACACATGTTGAGATATAAATTCTTTTGAACTCTCATTTGAGACTAATTTCCTGTTGTGTTAGTCCTATATCTGCTACTTACGAACAAGGGAAAGCAGATTCAAGAACACTATTTCTAGCAATTATATAACATTCATGTATTAACTGAGTACAAACAAGAAGTTATTGAGTTAGTAATCTCATACTTCATTGACCAGCTCAGTAAATTATTAGACTGATGTAAGTTTCAGCATTTTTTTTTTTTTTCATCATTTCATTCCAAGTAAGGTGATAAAGCTACTAGGATGCAAGGGGTTACTGAGAGTGAAAGAAACTGAGAAAATGTTATTGAGAAGCTAGAACAATAAAAAAAAAAAAAAAAAGGTGGGGGTTCCAGAAGACAGATGACAATTGATGTTGCATTTAAATTTTTGAAGATCATTGTTGACTGGAAAGCAAGAAGCTGAAGGTTTCACAAGCAAGAAAAGAAAATTTTAGCATAAAACTTATGGTTACATCTAGTAATTTCAGCAATAAAATGATGAGACCTATCTGCCAATCTAGTACTGCACTTAAATCCATTAAGTTGAGATATCAAAGAGGAAAGCTCATCAGAAGAATTACCATAAAAACATTTATAGGAAAGGCACAGGAAGCTACATTATTGCATTGGAAAAATTACTGAAGCTGAGGTGTCATTTCAGGATCAATAAGATTGCAAATTTATCTTTGGATTTTTGTCAAGAATTTCTTGATACATAGAAGTACCAGACCAGAAAGCATGGATGAATGTTAGACTTATAAAGGTTCAAGTTAGATTCTGGCGAGAAAAATTGTCTAGCATGACACTGTGAACCAACTTTCATAGCAGCTGACCTAGCAATTGATTCAATATAATTGTTCCACTTCATGTCAGTGTAAAATGCAATGAGAAAACACAATGAGTTGCTCTACTGGAGGTTAGCATCAGCCATACTGATGGGAGTCAAGAAAGGTTCTCTAAGGCAATAAAAATGTTTTGTTTTGAAGGTGCTAAAATTAACAAGCCATTTCTTGCCCCAGTTAACAATAGGCTATAGATCATTAATCTTGAATCCCATTTGAGTTCATTGTTTACTTTTGTGTAAATATCTTTAGGAAAAGTATGAATCTATCCCCTAAGTTATGAATTAAGTAATAGTAGACTAGGCTCTTCCACCTTGGTTGACAACTGATCTAGAAAAAGCAAAACTGAATTCTCAAACCTGGGTTAATGATGATTCATTCACGAGGAACACATGATCATTTAAGGGAAGAAAAACCTGTTAAAAAAAGAAAAACTTTCCTCAGAGTACAGAGGTTGGGAGTGGGGCCAATCACTCCCACCCTGTGGAACAATTTTATTACAGAAATTTCACCAGTAGTCCTTATGTGCAGTAAGGCACTAGACAGAAAGCATGTCTTTAGTTTCTGTAGTCATCAGAGATTTAGCAGATGCTCCTAAGACATTTTCAACCATTGTGAAGAGACCATAATTCTTTGATAGAATATTTGAACTATTTTCTTTTTTACTTTAGAAGCTTGCCTTTAGGTTTCACTTAAGAATGGGATATATTTGGACAGTTTTTTTCTTCCTAAATTTTATCGGGATGTGTGACTGCTTATATGCAAACTGGAAAAATCTAATAAAAATTTAAAAAAAAACGTATAACTTGTGCATAAATCTCATTAAAATGTTTGAAAACACACACTATTTCAAAAATCATTTCAGTCCAAGCAAAGCAATAAAGTCACTAAGACGCAAGGGGTTACGGAGTGTTAGAGAGTATGAGAAAAAAAAATACTATTAAGGAGGGAGAAAAATAAAAGGATAGGAATTAAGAAAACAGAAGATAATTTTTAACATTGCATTTTAATTTTTGAAGATAAAAGTTAACTGGAAAGCAAGAAGCTGGAATATATATATATATATATATATAT
The DNA here is from genome assembly GCA_903632075.3 of Acanthosepion pharaonis. Classification (NCBI taxonomy): domain Eukaryota; kingdom Metazoa; phylum Mollusca; class Cephalopoda; order Sepiida; family Sepiidae; genus Acanthosepion; species Acanthosepion pharaonis. The sequence continues at coordinate 3,318,009 of CAHIKZ030004146.1, read as the reverse complement.
ATATATATATATATATATATATAAATTTTTAAGTTATGCTATATTTATGGCTAAAAGTATTTTCAATCAGGGAGTGAGCATATGTAAATATAAAAGTAGACACTGAGGTCAAGACTGAACAGTAACAGTCTGTGAAACTTGTGTTGTGGCCTAAATTTATCCCTTTATAAGGTATGATGCTGTAAAGCATTTTTACTGTCTTGATAAGCTAGGCATAGAGCACTGTTGGTTACGGGGTCTGCCTTTTGGTATTTTTTTATTGTTTTCTTTAAGAGTTTATTTCGTTCTCCTGTTTTCTTGTATTGTTTTTTTTTTTTGCTTTATTTGTTAGTATTTTCTTTTATTTCTTTTTGATGAGCTTTCTTTTGTTTAGTTGTCAAGTTTTCTATTGGTTGTAACACTAACATATTTGGTATTTATATATATATATATATATATATATATTTATATATATATATATATATATATATATTTGCAAAATCAAAATCATCAAAATGTCCTAAAATACTGATATGTATTCAAATATTTTATTACAATTAGGTAGCAATTGTTCTTCAAAACAGGTTTTATTAAAAAGGATAGACACTGTCTCGAATTTTTTCAGTTTTATTCTTTTTCTAAATTAATTTTTGAATAACTTTGTTACTTAAAACAACTTCAATTTTTTTTTTTTTACTCATGCCTGAGGATGACTCATGTGAGTCGAAACATTGGACATTGCATTAATTTCAGATATTTCTTGCCTCTGTAACAGCTAAGTTTGTGAAAAGTGATTTGCAATTTAGAAAACATAATGAATAAATTTAATAGGCATAGAATGTCTGTCCTTTTTAATAAAACCTGTTTGGAAGAACAATTTCTGCATTATTATCCTAAATTTAAATATCTGTGCCTGAATTATTTTTGTTTTGATCTATTAACTTGATGAGCTCTCTCAAACAAACTGTAATTAAGGTCTGCTCAACATAGTCACAGTATAAACCACAGATTCTCTCTCTGGGTTTTGAAGAAATAAAAAAGTGCCTGATCAGGCATCTACAATAGGGATTAGCTAGCTACCCTAGCAGGCAGGCATAGTCAGAAACTAGCAGGCAACCACACTGATTAAATGTAGTAAAATTATCACAAGCAATTTTTGTATGCAATGCAAAAACAAGAGTTGATTGAATTTCAAAGATACTTCAAAAATTTCCATAACATTGTTGTGCAAAATATGGCAACAAGAATTTTTACATCAACCTAATTATTTAGTTGCAACTGTACTTGAGAACACATGTTCAGTATATTAGAAGATTCTAAAAAAAAATCACTGTGCTTATCTTTTTTTGTGGGTAGAAAATACTGTTGGGCCATGAAAAACCTTGAAGATAGTGAATTAGGAAAAGAATCAATGTTTTTCTACTTTACCCTATTTCTGGAATGGCAATAATATAACCTTGTGGATCAGTAGTTATATACTGAAAGCTTTGTTCTTTTTTTTTTTTTTTCAGGCTGTATTATACTTAACTATTTTTCCTTTCCCTCTTACTATTAAGATCAAGAGAAACCAAGCATTCTGTGTATGATTTACTCATTTATACAAATCTACAGCAATAAAATAAATTTTTACTACTTATTAGCTTGAAATGTTGTTTAGACTATAAAATTATCTCCCAAATGAGATATATTTGCTATTTAGCTATCTTGTAATTGTAGATGATTTTTTGTTAATTTTTTTTCTTTCTTTTAATTGCAAAATCAATTAGTAAATGTTTAAGCATATATTTTTATATATCAAACATTAATAGATTTATGATTTAGGAAAACAGGTTTACAAATGCAAGTTTGCACACTTTTTTTCTGATATCCACCCCCCCTATTGAATTCGGATTTAATGTGTTTTTTTGCATTCTTTTGTTGATCATATTCTTTTCAATTTTACTTTAAAATTACTGTAAATTCAAAAAAGAAAAGTACAAAATTGCAAATATTCACAAAAAATGCTAATGCACAATTATAAGTTCTTACTGTTAATTGTAACCTGATTGGCTGTAATCACTGCAAGATAATGCATCACAAGTCAATGGTCAACTGCTATCTATCCTACATAGCCTCATAACATGCACATCTTGCTCCCCCCTTTGTACACACTTAGAGGGTTACTAAATGAAATTCTTCTATCTTGAGTGGCTCTTGGGCCTTGTGTTGGTTGAACAATAGTTTTAAAAAAAATCACTGAATGTGCCATTGGTGGTGCTTATCAAAACAGGTTTATAATTTTGCATTTTTCTCATTTTCTGCCATTTTTCATTGAATTTGCATTTACTGTTATATTTTGATTTTTTTTTTTTCTTGTTCATTTTCCTTAGTACTATAGTTGGTAATTTGTCTGAATTTCTTGGATGAGAAATTATCATTATTTACATTTAGACTAATATCAATTAAAAGGACAAGAACAAAACTGAAAAGATATACACAAAATAACTAACAAGAAACTCTCTAAAAGTTCTTTGCATTGATCCATACCATATGTACCAGCTAAATCCAAAGTAATAGTAAATAGCACAAGCAACACCAGTACCATGGATGACAATATTCAGTCACCCCCCCCCAATGGGGGCGTCGTGTGGCACAAGGCCTTTTTAACGTGGGCTCGGCCAAAAATATACCCATTGAACCCATATAAACGAGAATCCGCCCTTTGGCGTAGCCTTCTTCGGGTTCCTCCCCGCCCGAAGGCAGAGAGTTCAACCGATCTGTCGTTCAAGACTTGAGTGACTGACTAAAAAAAGTACCATGGATGACAAACCACTGGAAGAAGTGTCCCGCTTCAAATACCTGGGAGCGACCCTGTCAAAAGATGACACCTGCAACACAGAAATCTGCACAGGAATTGTTAGAGCCACAGCAGCAATGGCCAGACTGGAAAGGATATGAAAGACCAACATCCGCTTTCCATCCTTCTCTATGGGTGAGAGACTTGGACATTCTTGGTTGAGACAAGAAAAAGAATCCAGGTATTTAAGAATGGATACTTGAGAAATCTTTTCTGCATCTCCTACTGGATGCACAGAAACCAGTGACTGTGTATGGAGCAAGGTCAAAAGTCTTGTGGGCTGACAGGAATCTCTCCTCATCACTATTAAGTGCCAGAAGATGGGAGGGTTTGGCCACATCACATGGCATAACAGCGTCTGCAAGACCATTGGGCAAAGCACTGTTGAAGATGGATGTAAGCGGGGACAGCAACACAAGAGCTGGTCAGATAACATCAAAGAGTGGATGGACATGACAATTCCTGAGAGCCACCACTAACAGATCATGCTAGAGGAGGGTATTTTTTTTCTTCTCCCCTTAGGTCCCCATAATCATTGAAGCAGTTGAGGGACCAATAATAGTTTTGAATATTAATTGTAATTTGATTGACTAAAATCACCAGAACAGAATGAATCACAACTAATGATACAATGTGCCATTAGAGTTGCTTGCATTAGTGGTTGACCATTCTTCATTTTGGGAGTAACAATTAATTATCTTTCGTAGAATTTGTCCTCTTCAATATCATCATTAAGACCCAACAATTTTTTCATGGTCGTCCTCCAAATTTACATTTCATGCAAGAGAAGAGGCAGGAAAAAATGGTCTGACAATGTTACTAATTAGACTGGAAGATCATTAACAAAAATTCAGAGGTTGGTATGCAACCAAAACATATGGTGGGAGCTGTTCAGATACCCAGAATTTGCCATGACCCTATAACCACAACCAGTCATCAGACTGATGACATAGCAATGTGTTAGATTCAGTTTCTGCCTTACAGCATCGAAAGGAGAATATGCTTATTTTGTTGTGCTCCAATAATACCCCCCACTCCAAAAAAATGGGTAACGCATGTAACTGGAAGAGAAAGTAATGAGGAAGATGTTAAATTTCTACACTTACCTTAAATAAGAGAATGTGAAAAACTCCTTGCAATACCAGAAAGAGTGATAACACTGAACTTAAGTTTAATTTCTAGTTAAACGTGTTTTAAGAAAAATTTTTTTTAAATTTCAACAAATGGCAATGCTAATTGTTTGAGTTTGAATGTTTCCTGGATGGAAACAGCTAATCTCACCATGTTAACTTATTCAGACCGTCTGTAAATCTGTTAGTAATCAGAAATTACCAAAATTGTTGACATCTGACTTCTGAACATAAACTGCCACAATCTATTCTTAATATTCATTTACTAAACATAGCTTAGTTTGGTACAAGGCCTTGGGCACTATATGAAGATCAAAAACAAAAACTGTCTTGTATACTATGACCCTACACTAAGGTTTCCAGCTGAGGTTAAATTTACAACTCCTTTTTTGGTTAGAAAGTCATTTGTTCAAGTATAAAATTGTTTCAGTAGGTTGAGGTGAAAGATTACTTCAGGTATAACAGAGAAACCTGAACAATAACACTTGGCTCTTTTTCCATTTTTTTTTATTTCCTTTTGTAATGACTAAAAATTGGCAGGTTACAAAGTGAATATAAATATGAATCTTTTTAATAGTCTTAATGATGAAAGCTCTCACTTGGCAAGATTATCAGTTCGAGTGATGAAACTAATAAAATTAGACATAAATTCTTTTTATTTTATTAGACATTTTTTATCAAGTATAATTTGCTGATTCATTTAAAAGCTTCACAAAACTTTTCTTTTTTTTTCTTTAACCAAATAGGTCAGCTTGCTTTAGTAATGCATTTAGTCATTTTATATATATATATATATATATATATATATATATATAGTCAACTCTCCCGTCGAGATTCGACGTATGAGGGTCAAGCAGATCAGTTTCCAGGTAACCGACAGCCCGACAACAGCACATGAGATTTGATTATAGCGGTGAAGGCTTCGTGCAAGACTATCCACACTTTTTGAAGGGCCGAATACAGAGACCTGGTGTACTACGTGCCACAAGGTCCTCAAACGACCCTCCGCAGTTTTTGAATTCAGAGTTGTCCTTCTCCTAGACCAGTTGCCATCCAAGGCTATAGAACCCAGTCTGTCCTGCTATTTTACCCATAGCTGGAAGGAGAAGAGGATTCATACCTTTCCCAAGGGTATTAGCACGTAAGTGAATGTAATGGATTTGACTGGATTTCGAACTCTGCTTTGCGATTCCTCAATCCAAGCCGCTATCCATTACTCCACCGTGCCATATATATATATATATATATATATATGGCAAAGCAGAGTAATGGTTAGTGGCTTGGATTGAGGAATCAGAGTTGAGTTAATTATATTCATTTATGTGATAATACCTTTCAGAAAGGTATGAATCGATCTCTTCTCTCTCCAGTTATGGGTAAAATAACAGGACAGACTGGGTCCTATAGCCTTGGATGGCAACCAGTCTAGGTGAAGGCAGTTATACAACAGGAACAGTTTTTTTTCCTCTTTCCAAACTCTTGGCTTGTCATTGTGAAACCATGACATAAACGACATGCATAAATAAAACAAAAATACATCTCATAGTGGAGATCAGGAAAAAACTCAAATTATCATAAAAAATAATTCAGTCATTTAATATTAAAATCAGCCTACCTATGGTAATAGTGTTTTAGTCCTCTTCAAAGTACTCTTTTATACAAGCAACCCTTCCACTTTTCAAAACAGTCTGGAAAATCCTCTTTCAGGATCATCATCAGCTATCTTCTGTTCTCCTTAATATTTTGTTCATGAACTGCAATTGCAAAGTTTCAGAGAGCCAAATCTACAATGTAGGAGTCTGAGAGATTTGGGCAATGTCTTACCAAACAACTTTGCAGGCAACTTTGCTGATTTACTAGCTCGGTCTTTGTTTTACTTGCTTGGTCATTGTCAATGCAACATTTATATACAATATGCAGATTTACTCTGTAGTGTCTACTGTATATACTCTAATATAGTGCAGGTTTTCATGGTCAGTTTTTCATGCAAAAATAGGGGACTGCACTATCACAGGTAAATGTTTTTGAAGAGGTTGCATTATACATAGTCAGGTTATACACAAGTATATATGGTAACTAAAAAGTAACTCCACAGGAGAGTGTCTGTTCATGCATTTTTAATTAGGGAGGGGGTATATTTTAAAGCCAGCTATGCTTTATGATTAATCTAGAAGAAATCATTACAGCAAAGCAGTTTCCTTGATCAGTAGGTTTTATTTTTGTTGACAGGCACATTTTCTTTATTAAAACTTTTGATCTCTAGGCTGATAAACATTAATTTCACTGTTTAAAAAAAAAAAATATTTGGGTAGTCTGCTCAAACATGTGTACACACTAAATATAAAGTTTATAGTAATAAAAAATAATGTCAAGTTGAAGAATCCATGAACTACTTAAAAATGTGTATGTGTGCATGCATCTGAGAGATATTATTATCAGGAAATTATTTCAAACCAAACTCTTTATTAAATCAACAGAGATAGATTGTTCTCACTTTACTTAGCATGCTTGAAGATATTCACTTGAATCAACAAAGAGCTATAAATACAATGACTTCACTCTAAGGTTCTCCTGTATATGGTCAATTTTGCTTAGTCAGACCAATTATGTTTTATTTTAATCTTTTTTTCTGTGAACGAACTCTAAAATTAGAAAGTTTTCCAATAGAAGTAACAGAATGATCTGTTGTCAAACCCTGTAACTAAGCTAAAAAAAAAGAAAACTCTCTTTATAGCCTCACAGAAGATTACTTGCATTTTATCTCATATTGATGGCTGATAACAATGTGATCACACTTGACACTTGTTTAAAAATTCAGGCTTCTGTTGCCAATAAGTCATCATTAATATATACTTTTCTCTTTGCTGTGAATATTTTTTTTTCTATATTTGTTTGTCAACTCTCACCATCTGCATCAGGCTGCCATTCGAATAATATCATTACATTGTGTCAATTACTTTATACACATTTGATTTCTCACATGGATACTTGAAATGTCTATTTGTCTCATTGTCATTGAAAGAACATTGTTCAGGCTTTTTACCATTCCTGACAAAATGATAGGGACTTGGCTTATTCATCTACATTACCAAGCATTGAATTTGCTACTTAGGACATTGAACACACTTCTACTACAACAACAAAGAGACAATTGGAGTGGGTATATTTGAAGAGTTGGTGATCTTGTATTAGGTTGCAAGGAAAAGATCTCAAAAGAAGCTGTCAGCCTCTGCCTCATATTTATGATTTGGATAATTTTTGCAAGAAATTTTGTAGAAACTCTATTTGAATATAATACATATAGCCTTGTGCTATCTGTAATGCTTGTCATCTCTTTTCTGATTTTCAATGCATTTCTATAGTAAAATCATGTTTTCTATTATATGTATAAGGTATGATTACTCCACCTTAAGTGTCTTCTATAAACATCTATGAGATGGCATTGTATAAAGTAGTATGACATAAAAGGATAAACACTGTCCTTTTTTTTCTCTTTATTCACTCGATGCTGTAGTGAGAGGACCTGTCTCATTTTTCCTTTGGCGAACTTCTTAGCCCTTAAGCATACCTTCTATCACATACTACACGCTATAGTATATCCTGTTCTTAAAAAGCTCATACGACCACAATAATGTCCACTACAACTTATCACATAATAAATAGGTTACCTTAAGGTGGTGTAATGGTTAGCAAGCTTGTCTCGCTAGAACAATTACAACTGAGTAGTGAGTTTGATTCTCACTGGGTGCCTCTTTGTGCCACATTTAAGCAATGCTTGGAAAATCAATATAGGAAGGCAGATATTGGGCACTTGGTGGTGGTGTAATGGTTAGCAAGCTTGTCTCGCTAGAACAATTACAACTGAGTAGTGAGTTTGATCTTCACTGGGTGCCTCTTACTTTTGACCTTAGGCCACATCTGAGCTATACTTGGAAAATCACTATCACATGATAAATATACATACCACTCTCTCTTTCTATCACCAAAGTTAAGCAATGTTGTCTGGTCAGTACCTAGATGAGTGATCAATTGGGAATATCAGGTGCTGTAAGTTGGATGTGTAGGCAGTATAATGGATAATGGCTCAGAATTGGAAATCAGAAGGTGTTGAGCTCATGTGAGCCACATTGTCGCACCAGCTTTCAAGGTCTTGGCAGAGTGTTGGAATATTCTCTTGCACCAGATTAATCAGCTGGAGGTCCTAACAGACTAAGGCTAACAACCACATCATGTTGAAATATTGGTTCCCATATGATCACCAAAGTTAAACAATGTCGAGCCTGGTCCTTACCTAGATGGGTGATCACTTGGGAATATCAGGTGCTGTAAGCTTAGATGTGTGGGTGGTGTAGAGAAATGGCCTTAGAGATATACTATCTAGCACACAACAGTCATGAGAGGAAGGGGAATGTTAGAGAAAGAAGAGATAGCTGACAGTTTAGCAGAGAAAGACAGGGACACATGTAAGAATGGTCTGGAGACTTGAGTTCCTTTGCTAATGGAAGATTTTCCCGAAAATAAACTCCTAAGCCATGCATGTGGACACAAAACTCCTTCGTAATGAGAGGAAGATAGTCACAAATCAAGAATTAAGAGGAGGGGATTGAAGAGTTAAGATTAGTTTTGCAGAGAACCAGGATGTCTGGAGAATGTTCAAAGAGGAATGGTTCCACACTGCAGAAGTTGGTACAAATACCACAAATGTTGGAGAAAGAAAGGTTGAGGGGGTTTAGGTGAATTTTGTCAGCCTGGTTTGGTTTTATTTTGTTGGTTGCTTATCGCCATGGTATTAGGTTAGGAAAAGGCAGAGAATAGGAGTTGCTGTCTGTCATGTAAGGAAATATGTGTGGGCTGGGAATTGGTGCAGACTGCAGTATAATGTGGCCTCAAGATTGCCCACCAGACGTTCTTGCAGTGACACCCTTCCATGCACAACATTGCACTACAAGAACCCATGCATTATGCAACTGTTGTTCAGAGCAGCCTCTCTAGATGCTGCACAAGACCATGAGCTACTAACTACCATTTATTTTCCTTTTTAAACTATCGACAGATAACGATTACTAAATAGGCAAATTTTCTCTGCTTTACAAATTAGTTTTCTTTCTTTCTCAAATTTTATGCTCGTTAGCATCACAATTTCCTCTAAGAATTCTCAGCCATCAGTCTTTTAGTGCTTTAACCCTTGTGCTAAACCTGCAATGATATATTTCATGTATCTTCCAGTAGTAGGTATTGTATAATTTTCTTTCTTTTAAGTCTGCTTTGATCAAGAATAATGTTCTTAGAGGAAGAAACAAGATAAACCAAAATGGATATATATCTGGAATCCCTTAAGAGGATAACGAGATTGTTTTTTTTTTTTTTTTTCTTTTATCTCCGTTTGATAATCTTTGATATTTATTATTGCCGACCATTCTCTTAGCGCCTGAATTGTTTTCTAATACTTCCTATACCAGTTTCTTTCTTCTCACCATTCTGATATTCCTTAATCTGTGCAAATCAGTATTATGGCTTGCCTCTGTTTCGTAAATACACAATGATATTACCGGATAGACTCAGTGATCCATATGTACAATCTCTCTACACCCTCTCTTTATCGTTCTCATTGTTTCTCTTTTCTCTGGAAATAAATTTATATATATCGGCAGGTGGATGGGCAATATTTTCCAGCCACCTGGCAATATATTTATATTAGATACTTGGTGCATATGTCAATTATTTTGTCTCCTTTTTGTCTGTCTTGACTTACAGCTTAACAAATTACCTTGGCTTTGGGGAAGTCTTTACAAATATCTGTCAAAATTCAATAGTACTTCTTCCTCAAAGCTTTCAAATTTTATTATTTTGGTGTTGCTAAAATGATGTGGCTATTATTCTGTGTTCACTGTTGAATATGATATAAATTGAATATCAAAGGCCTGAATTAAATGCAAAGGTGTACATAAAGACAGAGATTGGTAGAAATTGAACAAGCAAAACAAATTACCTTCTGTATTTGTATAAATTGTTAGATGATATTTTTCTCTCTCGAAATAAAAGGCCTAAATTAAGAGATTGGATGATGCAGCAAAGTATTAATTGATATCAACAACATTTAAGTTGATAAGTTAAAGATTGCAATTGTATTCATTGGCGGGGGGGGACTACTACCATAGTTAATTTTGCAATAGTAGTTTGCAAATATTGGGAACTTTTTCTTTGCATTTATTTACAATGAAGACACTGCCATCTGGTGTCATCAATGTAAAATAAGTCTTATTTCCTTTGGACAAGTGACATTAAAAGTTAGACATTACACCTGAGAAAAATCATAAACATACTTTGCACACACACACACACACACACACATATATATATAATATTTTTGTAGGTACAAAATTTAATGATCGAAATAAAAGTATAAAATTTAATATTACGAGACATATTAAAAAAAAAACAAGAAAAACGGGTGAAGCAACCGGTTTCGTTCCCGCTCTTCAGGCTTCAATGGGAGATTTAAAATTAACACAGAAAAATGTACAATAAAAGGAATTGTAAAAAAAAAAAAAAAAGTGAAAAGGAACTAGAGACAAATGACAGCGAGTCCCAACAAACACTCACGTTGTTTGCACAAAGAAGGCTTGCAGGACCCGATGTAAAGTGCCTCCAGAACCTTTAGATGAAATAAGGAGTGAGCCTGGGACAACACGGTGAACCAGTCAATACTAAATTTGGCTGCACAATCTCTGTTCTTTAATAGGTGTCCGCATATGGCGAAACTATAGGTGTTCGGGACGAGTCCATTCAAAAGCAAGGTGTGATTTCTAATTTTAGTAGGAACGTGTTGTTTTATTCTCATGTCTAAGTGTTGAGTTGTTCTCCCTATGTAGTCGGCTCCGCAACTACAAACGTATTTGTAAATAATTGAATTAATTTTATGGGGAGGAAGAACGTCTTTACACGCAGATCAAAACATAGGCGAGTTTGAAAAATAATCGGTACTTCAGAGAAAAAACAACAATGAACATTGGATGAAATTTGTTTAGCTATTTTTTCACATTTGGTACCAATCCAGGGTAATCTGAGGTAAACTGGGCATTTTTTGACAGTGTAGAGCTCGCACTTCTGAACTCTCTCTCTCTCATATATATATATATATATATATATATATATATATATATATATATATATATATATATATATATATATATATATAAAATAATGAGAACAAAAGTAATATATAAATTCTAACATTCACAGCATTAATCCAAAAGAGGGCTTGATACCAATAGTAGAGCGATAATTATTTTATTAGAATTTTATCATATAGACAAAAACAGTTTACTCACAGAACTGTTCATAACCATTTTTGGTTTCCACCAGTCAAGGTGCAGTTGAAATGCACCAAAACGAAGTTGCATCTTTGTAGTGAGTAAACTGTTTTTGTCTATATTATCGCTCTACTATTGGTATCAAGACCTCTTTTGGATTAATGCTGTGAATGTTAGAATTATATATTACTTTTGTTCTCATTGCATCAGATATATATATATATATATATATATATATATGAAGAAAAATATATACGGAAAAAACAAACAAGAATTCTTATATACAATTATGCTGTTTTAATGTTAATATGTCAACGTCGGACGTTTCGGTCTAATAAACCATCTTCAGGACATATTCATAAATTGTAACATTATCAATACAACATGACAAAGATGATGTACATAAGCACAAGACTTATCCAAACAGATAACTGAAAGTTTTATAAGATCAGCGCTCCATTTAAAACATGGTCATGTGGGCGAAGCTGTGAACATTAAAACAGCATAATTGTATATAAGGATTTTTGTTTGTTTTTTCCGTATATATTTTTCTTCATACTGTCGGATCTATATCCATATATTTGCTTATATATATATATATATATATCTATCTATCTATCTCTGTTTGTGCGAGAAAGTATGCTTAAAATTTCTTGGCAATACAAATTTCTCAAAGTCAGTATTTTTTTTTTTTCCAGCACTCAAGATTTTTCATTTTGCTTCATCATAATTAAATTTTTTTTTTTTTTTTTTTTTTGCACTATTTATATGTGTGTTTTCTATATATTAAAAATCTCTTTTAATAGTATTTAAAATAGAGCACTTATATACATAAGAAAAGGATATGTGTTTATGTAGGTATATATGTATACAAATGCATGGTTATAATAACAAGCAAATTATTTAAAGATTACATTATACACAAGTAGTACAATTTTTTTTGCGGTCTGAATTTGTGACATTATTATTTTTGTACACTGAATTTATTCAAACTGGCCTTCATCTTTGTTGCTTTTCTAAGATTTCAGCTGACATATTCTTCAGCCTTTTTCAGATACATTGTCATATTTGATAAGCAGGAAATTTCAAGATGTGCCACTTTATTTAATCCATGAAGGTAGATTTTCCTTCTATGATCCATACTCAAGGATATTTTTCCCCAAGAAAATTCTACATACAATGGCTTCACTTTCATGTTCCTCTCGATACAGTCTTGACAAGAACATCTTGATAAGCCTATATAATATTTTCATTGAACTTAACTCTAAAATTCAGTTATGAGAGCCTGTCAAGGCTAATAATAGAGATAACAACTTTGGTGCTGCTGTTTATGTAGGTAGCAGTTATAGAAGAATGACCTTCTGATCGTTCTTTCACTCATCTCCTTCTCTATCCGCTGTAATGAGATATTTCTGTCAAGATATCTGGCAGTGAAACTAAATAAAGAGACAAGTAGATTCAGGACTTTCTTAAAGGCATCTATGAAAATTGAATATAAACATTCATTTTTCCATGCTGTTACTGCTATCCTACACTCGTCCAACATATAACATTTGATAAACATGTCAAATAATCAAGACTTGCTAAAAATAATTTTAAGTAAAAAAAAATTACATATCACTTTGTAGAATAAGCATCATGGTTAAGCATAATTGCTAAAATTCTTTACTAACAACACGGCAAAATAATGCGATTTTTATATATATATATATATATATATATATATATATATATATACACACACACTGGGTGTCCATGAAGTTTGTGTGCACTTTAAAGTTATTAAGCTTTTAAAGTGCACACTAACTTTTATGGACACCCTATATATATATATATATATATATATTTTGAATAAAAAATCGCATTATTTTGTTGTAGGTCTGATGACTTGGATTGTGATTACGATTCCAATGTAATAAATTATAACCATGGAATATTAGCCTTATATATATATATATATATATATATATATATATACGCATACACACATGGTGTGATGGGTAAATTGTGTTTATTTTATATTTTTTTAATTCACGTATGAATTGTTTGTTTTTGATTTTGTCAACTGCACAGTCTTGTAGGGTCAGTTGGGCACTGTCTGTGTAAAATGTAAAAAACAAGAGCACCATGATGCAATTCACACCACCAGAAATTTGGAAATGGCATGCTGTACTGCTTGGTATTCACACCGAAAGCTCCAATACAAACCTTTCAGAGTGTTTGGGTGTCAATCTGAGGACAGTACAGAGGATTTGGAAAGAGTTGCATGAGTGATTACGAATGTGTTTGGAGTGATCACTAATGATGGCAATGTTATGCCTTCATTCATCTTCCCATGGAAACTGGTAGCATAGAACTTATGGCTACATTTAGTCATTTCAACTGTAAAATGATGAGATCTTGCCACCAATCTAGTCCTGCACTTAAATTCATAAATTCCAGGTACCAAAGAGGGAAACTATATTATGGCAGTGGGAAAGTGACTGAAGCTGAGATGCCAGCTGAGGACTAATAACTTTGCAGATTCTTCTTTGTATTTTATCTAGACTCTCTACATAGCAGAAGCACTAGATCAGACTTTAAATACTATGCTTAGTGGATATATTTGTTTGAGTAGACATCCCTGTTTTTAAACAGTGTAAATCTGTCTCTACCAGCCTGTGAAAGTCTTAAAGAAAATGCGCCTTCTGGTTCAGCCCTCCATCCCCCTTATAGGGGGAAAACCACTGTTAAGTCTGGTGTACTTTTAGACAGTTCAGCCGCAGAAGACTTTCACAACCAAGTTTAATTACCTTATTTAAGCGATGTACATTTCTTGTTTGGATCTCTCCAAGTCAATATCTGCTAATCTCCATTTTTGTGCTTTGAACATAAATAGTCATTTCTACTATGGAAGACTTTTGCAGTCAAGCAAAGTTCATTGCTTTCAGTACCTTTATCACCATCTATCAAGTGTCTTGAATCTCTGACTTATATGAGAATCTTTTACATTTTCTCATGATCCTTACTCCAGAATTGCCAGAGATGTTAATGTTTTAAGCCTCTTTAGTGAACACACTTGAGCTGGTTATAGTTTTTTTGCTGTAAAGCCTTTTGTGCTGATGAACAACTGTTGTAGGATCAATGACATATTAATCTTGTCTGCAACACTGGCTCAAAGATGATTCTTTTTAATGTCATATGTGTGAAAGATTTAAACTCCTTCATCTGTTAAGATGGATCAAAGTCAGCAGTAAATAAATCAGTGTTATTGGTGAAAATTTATTTATTTCCCTATTGGATCATGTTATTTAAGTCATGGCAATTATGTGTGAAAAATAATATCGCCTAAATGTCTGCCATGACTTTGGTGGCACACCTCCACTCAATGGTCAAAATTTTTGATGTCTCTACATAATTGCTCCTCGATCTCACCAATTTGCCTTATTATCTCATCCTTCAGCTGTTAAATTGTTGTCTTGTTGGCATAGACGTTCCTTTTGAGATGACCCCAAAGGAAGAAATCTAAAGACGTCAAGTTGCACGATCGTGGTTGCCAATTGACGTCGCTCCTTTTGAGAGATGATGCAACTTGGGAAATTCTCATTGCATTTCTGCTTGAATGTCCATTTTTGTAATAGGCTTTGATGACCCTAACACATTCTTTGATTGTTAATCTTTCTATGGTTGAAATTACGAAAGACTTAAGTTGTTAAATCTGAAAAAAAATTTAAAAAAATCATTAGATGCTTAAACTTAATTCACATTTAAAATCAGCCCAAGTTATTGGGACACACTTTAAAAGCATTAGATTGTACATGCATATGTGGGGATGTATATGTATGGATAGATGTATGCATTTACGCACTTACAATATGTGTGCTTATGTTGTTTCTGTCTCCTCATAACTGAAATATATTTTCAAGGGAATTAATCCAGTTTACATTTATTAGAAAGATTCTTGTTTTTGGTATTGAAGAAAATATAATGCATATATATATCATATTGTGCATGCAATGTTAAATAAGCAAAATATTTATTTTGTTCATTAACTCTGTGTTAGTCACATGGTGTGTTTTGTTACCAAATATTTTTCAAGTACTTTTAATTCGCAGTTGGCAATTTGTTTCTTTTGCTCCCTCATACTACTCTCCTGACTCACTGAGTGTTTGTTGCACATGGTGTGGCACAGTTGTAGCTCAATTGTTGTGGGAGGCAAATGCTAGTGGAGGGACTATCCATTTTGGGAAATCCAAGGGTTAAGTAAAAAGGAGACAATTTAGCAGTGGGAAGGAATTGTGCAATTTATAGAGAAAATTTGAAAGTGATCAGATGCATCAAAAGTGGTTTATGAAGTTTTATACTGGAGATTTTCTGTTGAACAATTCTCTGTGGTTGTGAATAATCAATGTTATATGACATTCATATTAAAGCTTATTTCTTGATTGACATATTCAGAAACAAAATGCAGAAATCATTTTTTGTTTCAAATCTCTGATCAACTATGAGGTTCAGCCAATAGTGTCAATATAAATATTTGTTCATCTGTGGGGCTCAATTTCTCTTTTGAACCAGGGATTGATAAATTGGTTTATAATATCAACTCAAACCTTTGTTCAACTGTGAGGTTCAATTTCTATTCTGTAAAGTCAAGCATTGACAATAATCTTATAATAAACAGTGTAAAATTTCACATTAGTTTTATCTTTTTACTTAAACTTTGAAAATAAAATAAATTAAGTCTCCATAAACATCTTAATAAAATAGCAAGGTGTAGGACAGCAATGATAAAATGTTGAAAAATACCATTTTCCTGTCCCAGCTTGTGGGCAATCAAACCTTAGCACCTCTGCTGACTTAGGATATGGAAGCTTCTTTTAGGGTTGTTTTCTATTCAAATTGAATGGTCTTGAATATTTTTGGCCAAATTTCCATGTGATTAGGCTTGGAATAATTCAATTCTGAAAGAAATGGACAGTTATTGACTCCTTTCTATGAGTATAAAACACATGTATGTAATTTATATATATATATATATATATATATATATATATATATATATATATATGTGTGTGTATATGTGTGTGTGTGTGCATGTATATATATGCACACACACTCAACAAACATCTATTTTTCAACATACCTCCTTTGTCAATACACTTAACTCAATACTTTATATAAATTGAACACAAAGATCAATCATGATACAATGAAAATTTAAGATGAAATAACCATGGCAAGCAGTGAAATGTTGATCTAACATTGTAGCCGTTTGAACACTGATGTTTCTTTATGGACAAAGATGTCTATATTTAAGTAAGTCTGCACATGTGCTTTGTCTTGGGTTAGTTCAAAGTCCCTGGGATACATTGTTTTGGTGCCAAGTGATTTCAGTACCACATTTTGTTTTATAACTGTCTTATGTGTATACCAGGAAATCTGAGAGGCAATATAAAATATGTTTCGACTGATCCTACAAAGTTTCAAGTTAAAAACTCTTCTAGTATGAGGGGGGGGGGTATGCCAATAGTGTACTATTCTTTCAAACAAATTGACTTTTATCAAAAGTTATTGTAGCTTAGCTTCACTCTTATAATCATCAACTTTTGAGTTTCAAATAAGTTAGTCAGTGTAATTATTCTGGTTTTTTTTTTTGGGGGGGTGAAGAATCCACCAGTGACATCTATATTCCAACCATTCTAGGGAATTTCCTCTCTTCTTCAATTTAGTCTGTAAGCTAAAGTTGCTTTTATTACTGAAAATTATAAAAATCATTTCTAATCATCCCATAAAATACTACCTGTAAGTTTTCTTTTGAAAAATATCAGCCAAAACATTTAATCTGAAGAAAAAATATACAGGTGATACATAATAGGGCATAAAGTGTTACACGGTTGTGTTTTACATAGGCTGGGGGGGGGAGTACAATATGTACATGCATACACAACCAGGAATACTGAAAAGTTGTGATTGGTTGGACCAAAAGCTTTACTGCACCTTCTGTCTTTTTATCTCTCTCTCTCTCTCTCTCATATAATTATTTTGAATCATTTTACCTCAAGCAAGGCAATAAAGCAACTAAGATGCAGGGGGTTACCGAGTGTGAAAGAATGAGTTAGACCAAAAGTAACAATTTTACACTGATTTGAGTCAAATGTGATCAGCGTGATGCGACATATTTTGATCCTTAGCAAAAATACTGATTCATATGTAAATAATCCAATCATTTCTTGGCAGTTATTATGGCAATATGTATATGAAAAAGTGCTGAAATTTTATGGGCAGTGTTAGTGGTGGCAGTGGGACTCAGTCAAGAAGGGATTCTTCCCTCATCCCAAAATTCTAATGTTTTGCCATTTGGTCATATTTTGGGAAGAGAATTGAACTTTTCAGTGCCCCTCTCCTAGAAAAAAAAAAACTAGGAAAGTGTGAAGGGGCATAATGTTTTCTGCATGAAGGAGTGGAAACTTAGTTTAAATTCCAGCTAAGATTACCATTGGTTACACTAATGCCCTTGAGATTGGCATGAATCCACTACACCCTGTGTTCTGTCCCATTGTCACACATCCTAACAAAATCTCTCATCACTGTCATAACACATTAGTTATAGAACTGTGAATGACTAAGTTTTGGGGCAAACAGTTTTCCTTTACCTACATTATTTTCACAGATAGTACAAGAAAAAAAGCTTCAATTCTTATGTTTAGCTCTGACAGGGGCCAGTAAAATATAAGATGGCTAAAAATGCTAAGTTTGCAGAACTTTATGTGCAAAATGGCTTTCTCAAATAAACAATTTTCTATCTGAATTTCTAGGGTGAGGAGTTAGCATTATTTACATTCAGACTAATGTCTTCATTTTTATTATCATCATAATATTTTGGTTGTTTTGCTCTCCGACTGCCTTCAGCTGTCTGTTGCTCTAGGTACTCTTTTAGGAATTTCAAATAATGAATCCAGTTCAAAATTTCCTGAAGGCTACCCAGATTGATAGACACCTTAAAAAGACTTGAGGGGTCAACAGCTAAAATGTCATAACAACAAAAATCAGGATATTAGTCTTAATGTGAATAAAGAAAAATGTAATTAAAAGAGGTTCATTAATTCCTAGTGGAGTAATTTTTAGAGATCTGTGAAATCTTTGAGACATGGAAGAGGAATGTTGGGTAACTAAATTCTATAAACTTTTGGGTGTGACCTTGTGTATGACCTCATGGTAGGTTAGCTTTTGATTATATTAGCATTATTATCGAGCAACAAATATTTCCATCTTTGATCTCGGCTCTCTTGAACAAAAACAAATTCTTTTTTTTTTTTTTTTTTCCCTGTAATGTGTTACTGGGTGTACAGCTCTTTTGTTTGCCTATCAATTTATTTTTGTGTACCATTCCTATGATTTAGGCTTGCAAAAATAGAATTGATTTTTCTTACTTATAGCTGATCCTTGAATGTGTTTTTTTTTTTTTTTTTTTTGACAGTATTTTTCACTTATGAGATTTATAACCGTTTTTTTTCTTACATTACCCTCTCGAAAGATCATGACACGTGCAGCTTATTTTCTGCTTCAAATGCAGAATAAGCATTTTCTCTGGAAAGGGCACTCCTAAATTTTATTCTACTCTTTACTAATCATTTACCCAGTGATTTTTTTTTATTTTTTTTAAATTTTTTTAAAAAATTTTTTTTTTATTTTTTCCAAATCCTGTTTTGTTTTTAACTATGACCAAACTTGGAGAGCTGGTTACTAGTTTCAGTGTGCTCTTGTGTCTGTAATAAGTGTACCCTACCACTTACCAACTCATTTTCATGGAAAATTCCTATAAAAAAATTTTAATACAAAGAAAATAATAATTTAGAATTGCGGAATTGATTTTATATAGATTCTAAAACTTCATTCAAATTATAATTCATTCAGTTATAAAAATTTATTTATATTATAAATCAATATTTTAGTTTTGTAATATGCCATCTTTGTCCATAAGAAATAAACAATGATGTGGTACTCCTTGACAGAATGATGAGTGTGAAACTTTGATATTGTCTATGCCTTTCTACAATCGGTTCATGGCTATATATAATAATGCACGATGATCTGTGAAGAAAAGAATTAACAAATGAAGGCCTTTAGAAACATGCTTTATAATGTTTACTTATTGGTAGTAAAAATTTTGAAATGGAAGAAAATTGTTTTAATGGGCATTAAATAATAAATGCTGCAAGTTTACATACCATTCCTACATAAAATAAAAAATTAAATTCTAGACTAACATTACCCCCTCAGATTTTCAATGTTATTCACTTATCAAAACCTTGTCTTGAGAGTCCATATTTCTTGTTTTTTAAAGGTTTGATTGTAACATGACACTGACTGAGACAATCCCAAACATGGCAACCAAATCTATCACTACAATTTTATGACTGAACTTATAGGATGGGATTAGAATCTGGAGATTGTTATAATCTCAATCTTCTTTTATGTGACCTGTCCCATAAAAACATTGATGATCATGGCTCTCCACAATTACCTGTTCTTTGTCTGACCCACAAATATAAAACCATTGTGGCTGGTCATGGGGATGTTTTTGCAAACTTTTTATATTATTCAGCTTAGATTGTTTATATGAGAATCCAGTCTGCTGGTTTGTCACCAGTGATGTATTGGTACAATTTAACCATTAATTTTGCATTTACATGGCCCTTAGCCTCCTAACTCTAAACAGTTGATATGCCATTAAAAATCCACTTAAACTTAAACCAATAAACCATAGCCACTCAAGTGTTATTTTTTTTTTTTTTGTTCATTTAATAAAAACTGACTTCTTCAAAATCATTCTTCTTATAAGACCATTGTTGAATGTTTATGTGTAAACAAACCACACAGTCACTTGGCTTTGTTCAAGTTTTTCTTTTTGAAAGCTCTCAAGAATTATTCTTAAAAGCCACATGCACACATATCGGACCAATAGATAGATCTTTATGCAGTACTAGGGAGAGAATTTCCAAGGTCTAGCACTCAGGTTATTTTGAAGGCCACCTAGTTGGAAATGGAAATTGCTGGGATAGACAAACTTGATCTATCATGTCTTACAAGACTTTTTTAAAGAGCGTGTCTTACTTGGCAACCCTTGCCATTGAGTGTGATTTGGCACAAGAATTAGACTTTGAAGAATCATTGCACATTTTGCTTCAATGAAAGTTCAAAAAATGCACTTTTAAGCTGTTTTGGAACTGGTTTTAATCTTCATATTTTTTTCAATAAAATACTGATTTGTAATTTTTCTCTCTACTTTTTGTAAAAAGCCCCCTCCCCACTGTCTAAAAGTATTGAAAATGTTCAGCAAAAATGAAGATTTACTTAGCATTTTAAATTAGGGAAAAGCAACAATAGTTTTTGACTTTCAGGTGAGAATGGTGTTGTTTAGTTGAATACAATTTATTCCCAACACAAACAATATGAAAAAGTTAGACATTTTTATTTTGATGAACAGATGCTCTAAGGAAAATTACAATTTCAGTGGGGTTTTTGTGTGTTTTCATGAAAGAGAAAAAAAATCACAACTGATATAGAATTTCTTTTTTCTTCTGACAGTTTAAACACATACACACACACACAACCTCAGATTATTGTTTGTATTGTTTATTTACCAAATAGCTTACATACAAATAACATTTTATTTCCTTTCTTTCTATTTTTTCTCCCCTCTCACCCCCTCATATTCTATCATATATATATATATATATATATATATATATATATATATATATATATATATATATATATATCTGTGTGTGTCTGTTTTGTTGAATATAACAAGGAAAATTTGATTACATTTTAAAATACATCTATGAAAAGAAATTAACAACAAACCCCTTGAAAATGACAAAAGAATTGTCTGAAAGTACTTGGGACAATAGACACTATGGACAATTTTTACACTCTTTTACCCCCACAGCAAATGGAAAAATGAATAATACTAGAAATAATACTAGAAATAATATTCATCAAATTTTCCTTGTCTGTCACATTTAATGAAAAACATTTGAAAGAAAGGTTGCTGCTCAAATATAAATGAGTTGACACTTGGGACAAATTCTACCATCTCACTCTAACAGATCTGCTCTTTCCTCTTACAAACTCTCTGCTCATGATGTGTCTAGCAATATGAACAGGTGGCACTGAACTACTTGTGGAACAGTTTCTCCTCTGCCAAATGCAGACCAAAATTCACATCTTCAATTCTAACCTTGACTGTTAAAAAATACCTGTAACTGGAAGTCATCACTGTCCAGTTTGGTGCCACTTGACCTTAAATGCTTTCTTTTACATATTTGTTCTTTCTTTGGCCAAATGGATGCCACTTGGAAGACATAACTTCAAAGACCCTATCTGCCAGTTGTAAAACGGAAACACTTTCCTCTTCTACATAGGTGTCTCAAGCATCGTGTTGCAAGACCCATTCCTTTCTGAAGGATTTTTTTAGTCAACTATATATTGACTAAAAAAATATTTGTTTAAATGCAATAAATCTGTTAAGTTCTAATTCTTTATTTCCCTTAATAAAATAAGAGGAATAATCATAGATAAATCTTTGATCTGTATGCACTCATTATCATTAGCTATTGTGGCATTCCAATAATGATACTTTAATAGGTAATAATAATGATTAGCATTTGGAAATAATTATAATAGTAATTTGATAAATCAGAAATGACTTGGTATGTAAATTTTCCTATGAACGCATTTATTTGTCAGTGGCTTTTTGTATGAACATTTTTTCCTTTAAAGAGTTTGTAAGTGGGAGAAAGTTGATCTATAAATTTTCCCATTAACTCTCCTTTACAGCCACTTACCACCACCACCATCATCACTATCACCAGCTTTAACTATTTTTGTCTTTCTGCTTATAACTTATTGAATTTTAATATAAAAAATATTGGTTGTAATTTATTATAAATTGATTGAATTACATCAAAGCTATTGATCCTTGGCTGTTAAATCATTTTTTTGTATTTTGGCAATTGTCAAATATGAACAAAAGTTAATTCTGTTGTTAGATGATTATATATAAAGTCAGTCTTTTTTTTTGTATCCTCCAAGGAAAGTTATCTGGCATTGTCAAAGGCAAGGCAATCCAATTTTAATTATCATTTATTAATCTTTGTTAAACTCTTTCAAGATGTAATTAACGAAAGTAGTTTTTTTATTGCAATATTCTGAATAAAAAAACATTAAAATTAGTTGGCCTCATAAAGAATGGTGAAGAATTTGACAAAAAGAAAAATAAATAAATAAAAAGTATATATAAATGAAGTGTCCTGAGGAGATTAAGTACAGCTTTTTTCTTAGACTGATTGGGTAATTAATAAAATATTTACAGGTAAGGCCATGGAGTGAATGGGAATAAATAAAAGTTTCTCCTGATTGTCTTGGATTATTGTGACCAAGATGCTAATTGTGCTTACGTAGAACATATCAAGTGCTTGTGGTATATTATTTACATTATTCAGACTATTGTCCTCATCTTTGTCGCCATATTTATCACAACGTTTCGGCTGTTGCCGCGCCCGCCTTCTTCAGGTGGTTGGAATTTTAACTGAACCCTTTATTTATTTCACTGGGGTAGACTGTTCTAGTTCCACGTGCCATGTTTGATGGATGTCAGTTATCAGTTATCTCCTGCTAATTTCCCTCTGAAAGTTCTCCACTGCCTTAACCGGGTATTGAACTCACACTCTTTTGGGTCCTGTCACTGGATCTAACCAACGCCTTTATCCACTGTGCCATGTGTCCTTGAGATGTACCTCATCTCAGAAATATAGACAGACTCTGCTTGTGGTATGAATTGAAAATTTTGATTGCACTCAAAACTTTGTTACTTAAAATTTGTGTAATTATATATTGATTTTGATCTAAAGGACAAGAAAGCAGTATTTGATCTCCAAGACTTTCTATATGAAAAAAATTGGCATTGGTACCAATCTTGTGCTTAAAGTTTTCCTTTTTTTATGCTCTTGGTACTCTTTATTGAGTTTTGCAGTAAAAATCAACTATACCAAAACGAAGTAAAACTAGTTATAAAATGAGTGTATTACACTCATTTTATAACTAGTTTTACTTCGGACATGTCAACTCATGGTACTAGGATAAAAATAGATAAAATTAGCAGTAATAATAAGAAAATACTTTATCTAAAAGGCAATAATAATAAGATGAAGTTAAACTAGTAATAAATTAATAAGGAAAAGACTAAAATATGAAAGAAAATAGTGTTCTTGAATAGATAATAATTACTGGGTGGCACTTGACTGTAGCTGACTGGAACACTTAAAAAAATTAAAAGACTATACTAGTTTAAGTCCATTCTAGAAAACATCATGAGAGCATAGATCATCAAAGATGTGTATTTTTTTTTTTTAACCCCCACAAAGGCGATAATGCCACTAAGATATGGTGTGAAAGAAAAATGAAAAAGACATTATTGAGAATAAGAACCATAAAAGAACAGGTTTCAAGAACACAGAATATGGTGTTCGATGCTGCATTTAAACTTTTTGAATGTGACAGGGAAGAAAGAAACTGGGAGAGAGTTCTACAGGTGAGAACTGCAATTCTCACCTGTGGAACTATTAGAATATAACTTATGGTTACATCTAGCTTTTTCAACAGTAAAATGAGAACTAGTTACCAACCTAGTGTTATGCTTAAATTCATGCAGGACAGTAAGTTGTGGAGAGCTATGATTGTCTGCATCCTGAAGAGACACAAAAACATAGAAAAACAAAGGAACAAAATTTAGTTATAACAAGATAGGAAGTTGTGGAGAGCCATGATTGTCCATGTCATGAAGAGATATAGCAAATAATAATAAAAAAAAAACACATCTACTCATGCCATAAAAAAAAAAAAAAATTTATATAATTTTGTAACTGCATTGTATTAGGTTGGTGCAAAAATAATGACGTAATAATGTCGTTTTTTGACGTTAAAAAATACGTCAAAAAACGACATTATTACGTCGTTATTTTTGCACCAACCTAATACTTAGAAAATATGAAAAAAAAATGGTTTCTTTACATTTTCTTATTTTCAGTGTTTCTTGAATAGTAAACTAAGCAAAGAATATTTTATTAAGCATTGAATAATTAAACTATAAGAGTGACCTTGCTATTATCAAGGTGTTGGCAAGCATGGTAATGCTGCAAAGGCAAACTAGTCGAAGTTTAGCATGTCATAAAATAGAAAACTAAGTTCAAAGGGAATGGCAAAGTTTTCATGACTAAATTGTTTTCTGTTGCTAGAAAAATAATTTTATTATAAGATGATGTAGAAAAGTTTATATATTATGTTAATAACTATACTCGGTTGGTGTAAAAATAATAAAAAAAAAAATGCTGGATAACACAATTTGCGAATAATAAAAAAAAAAAAAAAAAAAAAATTAAAAAAATAGGTATGTGGGTGGGGGGGACTAAAAACATCTGAATAATGTAATTTTTAGTCCAAAGAAAAAAAGTCCCAATCAAGTAAATAAAAAGAAAAAAAAGTAAAGTGCTCAATACACTAAGTAGAGCAGAGTATAAAAAATCCTTGTGGGTCAGGAACTACCTACCTAGGTTTTGCCTAAATGGATCATCAAGGTAAGCTGAAATGAACTTATTCATGGTTTAAAGATTGTGTTTAAACATCAGACTATTGCTGCTTGTTTTTTTACATCAGTGTCAGCTTTCACATTTACAATCACTATATCCTTGATATTTAACACTTTAACCCATAATTATAGCATACCTTAAGTATATATTTTTATCATGTCTCTCTCTCTCTCTCTATATATATATATATATATATATATATACACATACACACACATAAAGCAACAAAACGGCACAAAGTATAGATCCAAATTGTTACCGAGTTTCTTGCAACATTATTTGTCAGATGACAACAACAAAAGCCTTGTCAACTAGAAGCATCTTGTTTGATCTTGTGTTATGAGAAACTCAGCAATGGTTTGAACCTACTCTCTTGCTTTGTGTTACTGTTCTGTTTGCTATTGACATTAAGCACTTTGGGTTATTGCTTAAGTTGTTGTTGTTTTTCTTTCTCTTTTGTCTTTTTCATTATTCTTTGTTTTCATGGTTTTACATTCTCTTTTGTTGTTTTTTTTTTATTTGTTTGTTCTTGGTTCCTTTTAGTTTTCTTTTGTCATTTCAATGTTTTTCATTTAACAGGCCAAGGGTTTGTAGGTTTGTATTTGGAAGCTTTACCAATAGTTTGTTTTATTTTTTTTTATATATATATATATATATATATATATATATATATATATATATATATTCACTAATGACTGTCTCTATAATTTATTAACGATCTATCTCTTGTTATTTAGCTCTTTAATTACAATGACTGCTTTCCTCTAAAATGTTATCATCCAGAATTACCCTTTAGTGAAATACAATCTAATATTTTTCCTATATATATATATATATTATAGCTGTGCTTAGTGAAGAAAAATTTGGGATGGTTTTCACATCTTTTCCCATTGTTGGAGGCTCTTGACTGATTAAGCAAGGTTTTGTACATCACCTGTCTTGTTTGCAATTTCTGATGATACTTGAATCCACAGGACATGGTCTTTAATTTTGTTAAAAGCAAAGGAAAGAGGGTTGGATTTCCTTTTGATATACACACATAAAAATTGGGCTTCTACAGAAGGATATTGAGAATTCCTTGGCATGACACAAATAAGCAATGGAAAAAAAAAAAGAAAATGGCAATAAAAAGAACACTTATCTTTAAAATCTGAAAGCAATATGATATTCCTGAATGTATGAAGAATGAAAGGGGAATTGGAAAACAACCTTCACCTATTGAGGGCAAAAAAGATCACTAACCACCTACCTAACAAGCTTGTGAACAGATGGTGAAATAGGGGGTGGGGCTTAGCAAAAATAGAAAAACTTCTGAGAGCCATGATTACCCATGTCCTGAAGAGACATGGCACATGAATTGTTTGGTTTGTTTTGTTTTAAAGAATATCAACCTCAATAGGTTATTTAATGCTGACAAAATTGTTATTGTTGGTAATATTTATTTTTTCTAAAATGTTTTGCTGGTAATATTTGTTTTTTCAAAAATGTTTTGTAGGGTTAACTATTTGCCCATAGCTGGGACCCTGACAGGTGCTACCACCCTAGGTCAGGGTGGACCTGGGAACACCAGCAATTAAGAGGTGGTTCCACACCCCTCAAAACCTCTTGATCAGAGGCCTTACTTTTTGGACATAGTTTATCGTCTTACCCAGTACGTGGTTCGCTTCATCTATAAGCCATATACATAGGATGTACATGACTTATAGAAGAAGTGAAGTTTCACTTCTTCTATCAGTTTAAGTCTTGTCTCTCAGATAGAAATGTCTTTGAAAGACAAGTCTTCTATCATTTCCACATGGAAAGCTTACTGCAGTTGATTCTTTTACAGCATAGTTCCAACACTTGTGGGCCTGGCAAAGTTTAGGACCTCAGTGTTTAATAAAGTTACTCTAATGCAGTTTTAGGATAGTGCAGTGCAATCAATGATGGAAGCAAAATTAGCACAAGTGGTTTATTATCTAGGACCTGTGCCATATAGAAGTGTGAACAGCATCATGATTTTGTAGATTCTGCTTTTTATGTCTTTTGATGAGATTTTGATCCAGAAAAATTTAATTAGCCTTGGTCAGTCTTCTGGATATTTCTTTGTCTGGCATCAGCAGATATGCTGCCAAAGTAGATGTTTTTTTTATTTATTATATATATATATATATATATATATATATATATATATATATATATATATTAATTTCTGTACTTGGGTGGTGTGAAAAAAAGCCAGATAATACAATTTATAAATAAAAATATATTTGAACAAACCGATATCAGGGTGGGGTGGGGATTTCAGTAAAAAAAAAAAGAAGAAAAAAACTAAAGACCTTTGTGTTGGTCAAAAATTTGTTAGCTAAGATGCCTGCCACTGAGTTGTATTGCAAATGCAAAGAAATTTTATGAGCAAAATATCAATTTTTAAAAAAATTTTGCTTCTCAAAGTTAAACAATCCTTTTTTTTTTTTTTTTTTTTTTTTTTTTTGACAAATAAATTGTGAAATTTGTTTTAAAATTTTGTTTGTTTCCCCCCCCCCTATAAACAAACTTGTATCCAACATTATTTGGAATGATGCTTGAATTGCTTCTTTCTGTTGTTAATACAATGTTTTGCTGCTTAACAAATCATTAAAGAGGACATTTGAACATTAGTTCAAGTAATGTTGGATATGTTAATGACATGTCAAAGTTATAGACAAAAACAGTCATGATTCAGCCTCAGGTTATTTGTGGGCCGCAGATGGAACCCACCTGCTACGTTTTTTTCCAGTTTCACTTTGTAAATTCCCTTCCAAACTGTTTTGTCATTACATATGATTCTATCAATAAACTGAAGCTTTACAAATGGCTTCCCCTGCCATCTTTTTTCTTATTTCAAGTTACTCATTCTTTTCAATTTTCATTTATTTTTCATTATTTACTTTTTCATTTAACTCTTTACAATTGAAAAGAGTATATTATTTTATTTTTTTATTTTTAAGTTTTATTTTATTTTATTTTATTTTATTTTTTTTTTTTAAACTTTTAACCCCAAGCAAGGTGGGAGTGCCACGAGTACACAAGGGGTGGGAGCAAGAGTAAAGAGGCAGGTGTGATAGAGGAAAAGATGAAGAGAAGGACAAGGAATAGATAAAGACATCTAATTGCATTTGAATATTTGAAGATTATAGCTATCAGGGAAGCAAGTAAGCAGAAAGGAGTTTCACAGACAGTAAGAGTGAAACATGAAGCTATTGAAGTAGAAGAGATGGCTATATTTAACCATTTTGACAGTGAAAGAGTGGAACTGAAATGCCAACTTAGTGGCACATTTAAATTCATGCAGTTTGGGAAGTAGCGAAAGTAGCTTGGAGCAATTACTGTGAAAGTATTTGTAGAAAAGACAGAGGGAGGCGATGACGTGTCTATAAGATAGTGACTGTAGACGAGATGTCAGATCAGGGCCAACCACATTGCATATGCGTCTATGGATTTTGTAGTTGCCAAAAATATTTTAATTGGTGTATATTGTAAGTTGTATATTTGAAAAAGATTGTCTCTTTTTCTGTTGCTGTCTTTTAAAAATATTTTTGAGCTAATTATTATGATTATTACAGTTTTGAAAGTATTTTTAAATTTATTTAAATTACTTTTTTTAATGAAAAAGTGTTTGCCAAAATTAAGGGATATTCTCTTTCATGTTTCCACTAATTGTTTTTCTGTTTCATTTCTTCTGCTCCGTTCATTGTTCTCTTTCTCACTTTCCCTGCTTGTCTTTCTTGGCTGCTCTTTCTTTCCCCCCCTCTGCTCTCTCTTTCTCCCCCCCTCTGCTCTCTTTCTCCCCCCCTCTGCTCTCTTTCTCCCCCCCCTCTCTCTCCCCCCCCCCTGCTCTCTCTTTCTCCCCCCCCCCTGCTCTCTCTTTCTCCCCCCCCTCTCTCTTTCCCCCCCCTCTCTCTCCCCCCCCTCTGCTCTCTCTTTCCCCCCTCTGCTCTCTCTTTCTCCCCCCCCCTCTGCTCTCTCTTTCTCCCCCCCCCTCTGCTCTCTCTTTCTCCCCCCCTCTGCTCTCTCTTTCTCCCCCCCTCTGCTCTCTCTTTCTCCCCCCCCTCTCTCTCTTTCTCCCCCCCTCTGCTCTCTTTTCTCCCCCCCCCTCTGCTCTCTCTTTCTCCCCCCCTCTGCTCTCTCTTTCTCCCCCCCTCTGCTCTCTCTTTCTCCCCCCCTCTGCTCTCTCTTTCTCCCCCCTCTGCTCTCTCTTTCTCCCCCCCTCTGCTCTCTCTTTCTCCCCCCCTCTGCTCTCTCTTTCTCCCCCCCCTCTGCTCTCTCTTTCTCCCCCCCCCCTCTGCTCTCTCTTTCTCCCCCCCCCTCTGCTCTCTCTTTCTCCCCCCCCTCTGCTCTCTCTTTCTCCCCCCTCTGCTCTCTCTTCCCCCCCCCCCCTTCTGCTCTTTCTTTCTTCCCACCCCTCTCTGCTCTCCACCCCCTCTGCTCTTCCCCCCCCCTCTATCTCTGCTCTTTCTTTCCCCTTCCCTCTCCTCTACATTGCAATTGTGAAATCTGCTCTTTCGCCAAATCTATTCAGATAAAAAAAAGAAAAATTTAGAGATGGGCGAGTTAGAGAAAGAAAGATGGATAAATTGCCTGTTATTCCAAACTTTTTCTTTTCTTCCTTATGTTAGCCAATTTCTTAAGCAAAGAATCTTGTTAATGATAGCATCGGGGAAAATCTTGAATGTTCACGTTGTAAGCAGTGAGTTGAGTGCATTCTATCTGGGCACTACATTTTGAATCTAGTCACTATGTTGTTTTCATTTTGCATCTTCTCATTATATGCTTCTTTTTCCCAGATTCTTACAAGCAGTTTCACCGCATTCTAAATTTAGGCACACTGTGCTACAAGTTGGATTATCACTGATATATTGAACACCATACCTCTTTTGCAATATTGAAAATTTAGCTTTTCAAGGTTGTTCTCTTGTACCAAGATCAATATCCAACAGTTCAGTGACCACCATTTTCAAAATTTCCTGGTTTCTATTACAGGTTATAGTTTATTTTTCTCTTGAAATTTTTTCAAAGTTAAAACATTTAATATTTGATAAAAATTAATAAATTTCTAAGTAACTTCATTCTCTAACAACATAATTATTTCAGTTGTGCATAAAATATTATATACATATTTTTGCAAAAATAGAAAACCTAGACATAATTGGGACTTAAACACTTTACTAAACAACAAGATCTTAATTTTATGCAAAAATATATTTTTGAAAGTAAATATTAAGGTTACTATATTTTAAACTTTGAAATAACTACTTCTTGCATTATGTACCCTGTTTCTTACGCAAAAAGATAATGTAAAAACTTGGGTGAATTTCATGAATTTCTGAATGTGGTCAGCTGTACATTTTAATTCAGTGAGTCTCAATAATTGAGGAATTTAAAATTGAAAAGAATGCAAATTGTTAGAATATTGATTTTTCTACAAACTGCAATCCTGCAATGCGCCTTTTTAGTTAAGTTAATCTTGGAAATAACATTCTGAAATGTGGTTAAAAAAAGGGTGAATGGGTAAAAAAAGTTTTGAGAAATATCTTAATTTTATTTGTGTGTGTTTGTCTCTCCCTAATCAAGTAGAATCATTCATTTGTGACTGAAACAAAAGCCAAAATATCTGCCTCTTCATAGATTGTTGGGAGCAATTTTCTCTTGTTTTAGATCCTTTTTTTTATGTTATTGTTCATCCAATAGAAGGTTCAAGAGCTACTCAAGGTAGGTTATTGAATAAGTTTGTTTTATCAATGAAAGAATTGTAGATTATGAGGATATAAATGATAAATAGCAGTTGACCCTAGACTTGAAGAGGTTAAGATTGTAGGATTAGGGAAACATCCCCTTGAAAGACTTCCACAAAACAGTTCTTGGAAAGAAGCTGTTCAAATAGAACTTCCTTATCAAAGGAATATAAAAGGAATGAGGATGATGTATATGGCATGGTGGGTTTTAACTGTGAAGGCCTGAGCTGGGGGGAACTAGAGAATGTAGCTTAGCAGAACATTTGTTTACGTTGCCAGTTTGAATTCAATAAACTGCTGTTAATGGATATAGGTATTTTCTAATCTTAGAACAGCATAAGGCTACAAAAATGAGATTTACAATGTGAGCCAATGTCACTAAATT
This sequence comes from Acanthosepion pharaonis, assembly GCA_903632075.3. NCBI lineage: Eukaryota > Metazoa > Mollusca > Cephalopoda > Sepiida > Sepiidae > Acanthosepion > Acanthosepion pharaonis. The sequence goes on along the minus strand of CAHIKZ030004146.1, from coordinate 3,286,985 downwards.
AACAAATGTGCTGTTAAAGAAGCTCTAAGATGTCTGCGTACATGTCTGGCACAAGGCTACAAGTGTGAACCACCCAGTGAGGATCAAACTCCTTACATGAGCAAATGATCAGTAAGGCTGACTTAATTATTGGACTCTATGGCAGCTAGTGGATATATATATATATATATATATATATATATATATATATATATATATATATATATATATATATATATATAATGTCAGTATATATATATATATATAGTAATATGTTTACTCTATGGATGCTACTAGTAACATCTAACCCAGTACTATCTAGATCAACTGAGTAGACTGTGCTCCATAGCAGTGCAGTGATGACCACTCCATCACTGGGTAGAGAGCTTCCTAGACTGAAGTCAATGACCTGGGTAGAAGGTTTATCTGATGGAATCTACAGCGATATAGAGCCTTGAAGTGAGGTGAGCCTTGAAGTTGGAGGACTGACTGTGATTTGGTTTGGAGAGGGATGGGTTCCGCCAGGTCTACTTGCCCAAGATGTGCTACACATGAATGAATACCTCTCCAACTGTCGATGCAGATAATCAGGGGGGATAGGTCAGGTACTCGGCTGTTCAGTGATCTTGTTACCATACCCTGTCATAGGACTGATGATAATTGCATTTTACCTCTAATGGAGTTATCTGGTAAACTCTTAGCCAAATTCCATAAGGCTTTATTTTTAAATTTCTATAAGCTAGAAATTTGCTGTTTATAATTTGCTTTCAGTGTCTTTTTTTTTTCCTTTGTTCTTTTAATGGCTACTGAAAGATTGTTTTTCTTGATATACTAATTGATGTGGTTAGGTCAGTATTATAGCATCCAGGGTAAGACAATAAATTAGATCCGACAGCAAGGCCTCTGATCAGGAGGTTTTCAGGAGTGTGGAACCACCTCTTAATTGCTAGGTCCACTCTGACCTGGGGTAGCACCTGTTAGGGTCTTAACTATGGTCAAATAGTAAAAACACTATGGAAGTGTAAAAATAGGTTTTAATACCAGCAATATATTTTTATAAAAAATTATTAACAGCAATACATTTTTGAAAAATATATATATATATATATATATATATATATATATATATATATATATATATATATACCATTAATACATTTTGGAAAAGAATATTATCATCGATACATTTTTGAAGAAAAATATTACCAGCAATAAAAATCTTGGCATTAAATAACCCATTGAGGTTGATATGCCATAAAAAAACAAACCAAACCAATCAATATAATACAAATCAGGCTCCCTACTTTGAATGAGATCTCAAGTGGGATTCCTATATATAATCCACTGCTAAAGATGCTGAAAAAAAATGGCCAGCTTTTTGTACCACGACAGAAAGTACCTAGCTCTTTCTGTCATGCTTTATCTGTATACTAGTCAGATCAAACCTAAAAATGGAGACTTGCTGCCATATCTGGGCTGGAGCTGCCCAATCTTCTCTTTCCAGCTTTGTATTACATTGGTAAAAAGAAGCTCCATTTAGACAACTTCTAACAAACTTTCAAGGTGATGCTTCCATGATCACTAAAAACTTCAAGTTTCATGTCAACTGTTATCTACATACAACCTAATTCAGTAACCCTCTACCTTGAATAGCTCTTGTGCCTTGTATTGGGTTTACAGCAGTAAAAAAAAAAAAAAAACCCAAAAAACGTTACTGCATTCATGAAAAAATAAACTCCTGATCCTCTTTTGAAGTGAGTATGTTCTGATATCAATGCTTATCTATAATTCTCAAAATGTGTGATTGCATGTTCTTTATGCATTTCTACAATTTTTATCCGATTTTGATGAATTTTTTTTTTTTTTTTTGTTTGTTAGATAATTCTTCAGTGCTGGTTTTGAGTCCAAATTGTTGATGACAATGGCTCTCCACTGCTTCCTGTTCATTATAACTCTCATCAATGTTTTGCTATTTACTATCTGTTCTTGGATATATATCTTTCATAAAAACTTTAATAAAAATAGTTTAAATTATTACAATAATATTATCATTATACAGTTTCCTTTTCAGCCCCCCCCCACCGTTCAAATTGTTAAACCCTCTCCCCCCATTTGGGAATGTACATCAGTTGCGCCCATATGTTGTACCTAATATTGATTTTTGGGTGGGCTGAATTTAAACGTAAACTGCTCCAATTGAACGGCAAAAATTTCCAGTAAGGAAAGACCCGGTCAAAGACTGGTTATACTGCTAGTGAAGGCGTAAAAATGATACCGATTTGGTATTCTAGTGATTAAAAGAGCAATGGTAATAATTTTGTTGCCATTTTGCAAGAAGGTCCAAATCACAGCCTTGGAGAGTTCAGGACAATAACAAATGTTCAATTGCTGTCTATGCAATCAGTGTCATCTGAAAATGATTGATTATTTCATGAAATCTGAGCCAGGAACAAGAGAAGCAGTAGGATTGTCACTTACTGTGGGTCTGGATGCTAGGAACCTGGATCAATGGGTAATACTATACCTCTGTGTGTGTGAGAATTAATGTTGGAGAGTGTGAGAAGATTTGTGCTGGAGTTGGCTGGACACCTACTTCCCATCACACTCATTTGAATTTCTGATTAGTTTCTTGTCAATCAAACTCATATTCATGGTTGTTAGTTCTTGTTTTCCTGGGTATTTGAAACCTTATCTAATCTTAATGTAATTTGTTGATCTCATTTTCATTCAGTTTGTCAGTTACAAGAATCTTTTAGACAGGGAAGTTAAATAATAGTAGAATATTGATGGCTTCTGTTTTATTTTTTTTCTCTTTAATATCCATTTTCTTCTCTCTTTCTTTCTTTGTCACTATCACTTTCTCTTTGTGCTAGCCTCTCTCTCTCACTGTTTGGTTTTCTCTTTATTACTCTTTTTCACTCTTTTTCTTCTCTCTTGTTTATTTTTTTCTATCTCTCTTTTTCTGCTCGCCCGTCCTGTCTCTCTCCCTCTCCTTTTCTGCTCGCCCGTCCTGTCTCTCTCCCCCCCTCTCTTTCTGCTCGCCCGTCCTCTCTCGCCCCCTCTCTTTCTGCTCGCCCGTCCTGTCTCTCTCCCCCCCCGTCTCTCCCCCCCCCTCTCTTTCTGCTCGCCCGTCTCATAAGTGAATAAACTATAGCCAGACAACACCATTCTGTACAAACCCTTGTGGCATGCCAGTGACGAGCTTTTTGTCAATTAATGGCTTTGGAAACTGCTTTCAGGTCATTATTTTACTTTTTAATAATCCTTATACAACCTCATATCTCATTTAAAGATAAATGCTATCTAGTCAGCCTGCCTTTGCCTATACATATCATAAAAAAAGCCAACTTGCCACACTAATTGTTTTCATGATGGGATTAACCCAAATAATTTTCTTATGAGGTTCAAGGTAGAATTATATTCAGATATATATCAGTGGCTTTTGAAAGTTTTGATATCAAGCAATGGACATTTGACTACTGTGGTTAGATTCTTGATTGTATTCAGAAATGTACAGATGGATGACATTTTGGATAAACAGAGGAAGCCACTTGTAATCACTTTGGGACACTGTCTTTCAGATAACAATAACTGGCTGGATAACATTCAGCAAAGGATATAAAAATTGGAACAGTTTGTATTTTTTATAATTAGCAATATTACATTAACAAATAATACAAAATATATTACTATTGATCCTGATTTTTGTCTATTTATTTGAGTATTGTTAAAATTACTTAACATGAAGAAATTGTGATGCATTTTCCCTATTTTAACTTTTGATGTATTTAAAATTCAAATACCCTAGTGAAATCCTTATTTTAATGTCCTTGGTTTAGTTTCTTTGTTCAGTTAAAAAAAAAAAAATTAAACCATGTGAATAACCACATTTAAAGGCCCATATCATCTAAACTTTTTGGAACAAAGATAAAATTAAACCAAAAATAGTTTATTTGCATAGAAAATTATCAAGGTACCAACTTTTTCATATTTTCTTTTAATATCGAATTTATAATGTGCCAAAATTGGTAAAAGTCATGATTTTGACATGACAAGTTGTTCTAGTGAAATGTTTTAACCCAAGATATAAATTTGTCCACAAAACAAAACACAAGCACACATGGCACAGTGGTTAAAGATGTTAGATCCAGTGACAAGACCCAAAGAGTGTGAGTTCAATACCCGGTTAAGGCAGTGGAGAACTTGGAGAGGGGAATTAACAGGAGATAACTGATAACTGACATCCATTAAACATGGCATGTGGAACTAGAACAGTCTACCTAGTGAGTGAAATAAATGGTTCAGTTTGACATTCCAACCACCTGAAGAAGGCCAAAACGCTGTAATAAATATGGCGACAAAGATAAAGACAATAGTCTGAATAATGTAAATAATGTAAAAAAAAATCTTAAACCATCTAATTGGTCTGCTGATGTCATGAAAATTTAAGGTTATTAAAAATATTGAGCAATTTTCAAGTACTGATACTGACATTCCTATAACAGAAATGGTTATTGTTACTGCATGGTAATGATGTATTACTGTATAGTAATGATGTATTACTGCATAAATGACAGGAAAATTAACTTCGATGATGATATACTTTGTAACTGAGAAACTCTGAAAGTTAAGTGTCTTTTTGCATTTTAACATTTTGACCACTTTTAAGTCCTTATAAAAATAAAAGTACATAAAACACCCCTAAGATGTTTATATTTTGTAATCTACAATAAGTATTAACTATTGTCACCAAATTTCAAATTGATACATGCAATATCCTTAGAGCTATGAAGGTCAGAAATTTGAAAGCCAAAAATGCAGTGAAATTTCAAGATGTCCTGATCTTTCTTCTTTCTTTTTATGTGCCATGTCCTTTCAGGACGTAGGTGATCATGGCTCTCCACCTCCCTCTATCCCTTGCAGCTCTCAACATATTCCTTCCCTCTGCCACCTCCCCAGACCATGTTCTGTCATCCACCTGCTTAAAGCTACTAGGTATGTCATGTGTTGTTTCTCTTGTCTCTCTTCCCCTCTATTTGACCTGTGAGTATCGGATTCTCCAGGCCCTCCTTCCTCATTATGTGTCCCAGGATCTTAGCTGCCTCTTCCTGATGTTAAGTATAAGCCTCCTCTTTGTTTGCATTCTAAGACCTCATCGTTGCTCACATACTCGGTCTATGATATCCTTAGCATCCTTCTGTAGATTAAAATTATTAAAGATACTGATCTGATTTTTGAGATTTATCAATAAATTTGATCAAAGAACACCTGTGAATTTTCCCAGATTTTTTTGAGAGGATTTCTTGTGGCCGTTGAGCTGTAATGATCCATGTAAATTGAGATTGAGAAATATTTCTGCATGGAATAAACTTAGTCTAAAATATTGTTAGAAATATTTTAAATTTAAATAGGGTATCTTGTATATTTATTTTTTTGACTAGTATTTCTTTCATCTTAATTGTGTTGCTTTTTAATTCAACTTTCAGGATATTATTCTCCAGTCTTTAACATGTTTGTGATTTAAAGCCTTGCATAATGCTGTCTATTTTTGTCCAAGTTACCATTAAGAATTATCATATAACCTCATATAATTCTGACTGTTGCTACATTACTGAGTCAGCATGTGTGTTAGGTTAAGCCATTACCTCTGGTAAATAATAGACCTTTCCATTTTGACTGAGGAAAGACAAGAAATGTATGCAAGAGGCTGTTTGGTTTTAGGAAAGGAGAGAGAAAAAAACATGATCTCAAGCTTTTAGTAGTGAAATTGAAAACCTTGTCAATTATTTATCTTTTCATTTGTACCCTCTTACTTCTTGCTTTCATACTTATCATTGTTCTAATATTTTGTTAAATTTGTTAACCTCAAATATTTCACAATGTAATAGGGGAATTTTTATGATTATTTTATACTCATGGAATTCACAAGGAGCATATTCAGTCATTAATTTAAAAATCAATAAATTAAAATAGGAAAACCGTGAAAGAGTCATGGTGCTGCTAGTCGGTTTTATTTGTATTATACTAAGAATAGCATTTATTGTATATACTTGGATACAGTGTAACTTTTTATAAGTGTTTTACATAAAATTAGACAGTTGCACTCTACACAGTTACATTTTGGTGACTGGTTTCACTATACATAGGAAAATGTTTTTTGGGAGTGGGGGTCATGTAAAAAATTAGATCAGAAGTTGCACTATACATGAAGTCTGCTTATACACAAGTATATACCATATGTGTAAATTTAGCATTGGCTTTTTTTCCTTTATAATGTAGTTCGATATACTTTTTTGATTTTTACAAGAGAACAAGCAAGGAAAATAATGTTTTTGTCATTATTTCAAAAAATAATAAAAAAAGATATGAACTCGATGCACATAGTTGTCAAGCATCATGCCACAAGACGTGTGTGTTTTGTCATAGTAAGTATGTTGAGCAAAGAACATAGTTCATAAATCAAGAATAAGTGACAATGTTTCATCTAAGACAGGACTTCTTAAATTATGGGTCGTGAAGAGAAATGCTGGGGTTGCAAAAATTAAATTCAAACTCTTGAATTTCAGTTTCTATGTTATTTCACAAACGCACAATATTTAATGTGATGTGCCATGCAAGCGCTGCGGTAATAAAACGTGTGTGACGCCATTGTGACTAGTGCAGTGACAATAGATGTATTTTCAGTGTAGTTGGTTAATACCTGAAGTCGCGAGAAATCCGGTCATGAATGAAAAAGTTTAAGCACTGATCTAAAATTTAAAATTGATTAAAACCTTTTGAAGTGATTTTTGTTTACATTTATAAAGATCATTCATGAATAAATGCCCCCCAAAAAAAAATTATGAAAAGTCTTTCCATAATATTTAAACATGTTGCTGTATGATTTACATTTCTACTTTATTTTTTTTTTTCTGTTACTCAGAATCGTTTTCTTTTTTTTTTCTTTCAGTCGGACATTAAAGAAAGTCAGAAGAAATTAGTTGAACAACTGACAAATCAAATTAGTGAGTCTCCAGGCCCCCCAACTCGCAAGTTGCTGGCTCGATGTCTAGCCACCCTGTTCAGTGTTGGAGATACTTTTGAGCTGTTTGATACAATCAGCAAGTGTAATGATATTATTAAAAACAAGGATGATTCACCCAGTTACCTGCCCACCCGCCTGTAAGTATATTTAACTTGTACAATTCTCTGTATCAGATGGAACATGCGAAAACCAGTTGTATGTTGATATTCTTTGCTTCTTTGTTGACATGTCGCTGTCTATGAGCATTATCAAAAGAAATTATTAAATGGGCTATGATATTTCAATTTGATTAATCCAAAGTTTGTTTTTATAACATTGTCTTTTCTAACTGAGATAATAATTAAAAAAAATAATATTCAAATAGATACTAGTATGTCATTCTAATGAGTACTAATAGATACTAGTATGTCATTCTAATGAGTACCAATAGATACTAGTATGTCATTCTAATGAGTACCAATAGATACTAGTATGTCATTCTAATGAGTACCAATAGATACTAGTATGTCATTCTATCAAAAACGGCTTATGTTCACATTGAAACACTGATACTAATATGATCACCAAAGTTAAGTAATGTTGAACCTGCTCAGTACCTAGATGGGTGACTTCTTGAGAATAGCAGGTGCTGCAAGCTTGAATGTGTGAGTGGTGTAATGGATAATGGTTTGTTATTGGAAATCGAAGAGCTAAGTTCCAATTCCAGCCAGTTTTGGTCTGTTCACTTGTATGCAAATACCCTTAAGAAAAGTATGAATCCACCTCTTCTCCTCCCAGCTGTGGGTTAATTAGTATGACTTGTATCAGTAAATCATTATTATCTAAAAAAAATTCTTACAATCTAAAAATATTTTCTGGTTTTAATTAACCTGCAAAAGGTTGATAAGCCCCAAACAAATCAGTCAGTCAATGATTTGTTTGAATATATATTAAATTTTATTAACTTTCAAATTTTTCAAAATAACCACTACAGTTTTGAAGTGCAAGGCTGCCATGGTAATTTTTTTATTGCTCATTTGATTATGCTATTTGAGAGAGAAATGTCAACAGGGGAAAAAAAAAAAATTAAACACCCAATTGGTTTTTTCACATATTCCATCTGATAGACTTCATTCATTTATCAATTCTGTGTATATAACATATACAGGGTTAGTCAAAATTGTTAATACTTAAATGGTAGAAATCATTTATTCACAAGACATACATCATATGCAAGATGATTTAACATAATTTTGACTAACACTGTGTATATATATATATATATATATATATATATATATATATATATATATAATCCAAGTGAATCCTAATAATATAAAATATTAAAACTGATCCACAAAAAGAGCTCAATGTATTCATTATAACAGAGCATATAAATTACATATAATAGAAATCCAAAATTACCCCATTTGAATAGCTATTTTAGCTCACAAAGCTAACTTATAGGCCTTGTCAACTCAGAGGTATGAAGAAATAATATAGGAGCTTAAAATTTAAACATTTAAAGAATAAAAGAAGAGAGAAAGAGGAGAAAAAAAAAAGAAGAAAAAGGAAGCTGCTGATGAGAATCTAAACATAAATTTAAATAAACTCCCAATATCATGGTAGTGGGAGTGTCTGGCTAGACTGTTAAAATAACCTTGACCTATATGTTAAAATATTAACATCTCAACTTAGACTGAAACAATCACAAAATTAAAGCCATGAGTGCAAACAACTTTAAAAATTAAAATAGTAAATATTAGTTCTAAATCAAAAAACAAAAAAATGTATATTTTCTCCTTTTTTTTTTTTTTTTTTAAAGATGTTTATCTTTGTGTTAGATGCTTTTTTAAGAGATTTAATCATTTTTGAACTGGGATGTTAGTGTCAAGAGATTTTTATATCTAGACTGACCATGAGTTTGTCAGTCATATTTGTTTCTCTTATTCAGACAACCTTGTTGAAAAACTAAGGTAAACAAATAGGACTGACAAACCCCTGGCCAGTCTTGATATGAAATCACTTTACATACATATATGAATGAAAAATTATCAAATTTTTATTAAAGTTAATAATGGGGTCCAATTTCCTATGTAAATGCATTGAAAAATGAGCCACTTTGAATTGAAATTAAAAAAGAAAGAAAAATGTTGCATATTTGCTTAATTTTGTACTTACATTGTACTAATAAAAAATCTTGATTTTCCTTATAGTAAAACTAAATATAACAATTGATCCTCTACCTTGTCTCCTTGCTAGAAATGAAAACAATTATAATACATACATGTAAACATATCTTACTTTAAAAGTATATTTATCAAAAGAGCCAATTGAAACTTAAAAGGTTCTTTAAGACACTATTTTTTGTATAAAATAGGACATGTCTGTTACATTACCAGTATTGTCTACCATACCAATATGGGTAATTTTCACATATCTTTTTTTCATGGACTCTACTGATGGCAAAGTGTAACTCACAAAATATGTGCATATATTTTGGTAATATCAAACAGTTGTTTTGAGATTTATTTTTATCGCTTTAAAAATGTGATTAAATAATGAATATCTGAAGCCATTATATAAAAGTATATTTCTACTCTTGTTCTTATCTTGGCTTGTAAGACTTGTCGCCAGTTATTTTGGCTGTGACCTCTGACCCACATTTAACTGATACTTTGAATTAAAACTCATTATGGGAGAAAGTAATCTGTCAGCTTCCCATAGTTCTTGTTGAGAAACCCAGTCAGTGCACTGAATACTCAAGATTGCCCAGGGTAATAACTAGATTGCATGATATAAGAACTTTTTTTTTTTTTTTTCCTTTAAATAAGAGAATGCTTGTTTCATGGTGGGAGCTGACGGATTTTTTTTTTTTCTTAATCATTCCACCCAAATCAAGGCGATAAAGCCACTAAGATACCAGGAGTTATTGATAGTGACAGAAACTTAGAAAACATGTACAGAGGGCTACAGAAGACAAGGATTCAAAGAGATTGATATTGCATTTAAATTTTTGAAGATTGTAGTTGACTGTAGAAGAGAGTTCCACAGGTGAGAAGTGCGAGAGATAAAACTACTAGCATAGTAATTTCAATGAATTTAAAAAAAAAAACACCTTTTAAAGAAAAAGCATAACCTTCTTAGCCATAATTCTTTTAATAAAAGAATATCTACAAAACCTTAGAGATTTAATGTCTAAGCTAGCCATGTTTTGGATCTACAGTTGGTGGCATCATTTCATTCCAAGAAAGGCAATAAAGCCATGCAGATACAAAGTGAATGAAAGAAACTGAGAAAATGTTAAGTGTCATATAGGAATAAAGTATCGCTGCTGACACTTGAGTTTGAACATGGATTGCCAGAGAGCAAGCACAGTCGACCTCATCTTGAAATAATTAGATCATGTGATGGGTACAGGAAAAAAAAATATATATATATATATATATATATATGTGGGAATTGGTGGTGTCTGACCGAATATTGTTCGAAGAAATTACTATTATTATATCTGTGATTTACGAAGTCTCTCCTGCAAACGGGCATTACAAAATTGAGGAAAAATGATAAAAAAAGAACAGGATTTAAAAAGATAGATGTCAATTGATGTTGGATTAAAATTTTTGAAATTCATAGTTTTTAGGAAAGCAAGAAGCTGGAAAAGTTCCACAAGTGAGAGGGAAGAAATTTAGTATAGATCTTATTGTTAAATCTAGCAATTTCAATAGTAAAATAAGTCTTAACTGCAAATCTAAATTTAAGTCAAATTACCAAAGAAGAAAGCTCATCAGAGCAATTGCTATAAAAATATTTATAGAAAAGGCACAGGGAAGCTACATTATGGCAGTGACTGAAAGTAAAATACCAGGTCAGGACCAATAAAGTTGCAGATTCTTTGGATTTTGTCAACCCTCTCTAGATATATTATGCAGGAACACCAGACCATATATGCCAGCAATATACAAAGTATAGACAAATGGTAAACTTATAAAAGTGTAAGATTGTCTAGCACAACATGGTGAACCAACTTTCCTAGCAGCATGATGAGCTTTCCTTTTTGGTACCTTGACTTTATAAATTTAAGCTACCATTTACTTTGTTGGCAGTCAACTTGTTGATCTTGAAAAGGACCTCCAATCTGTGGTTGACTAGGGTAGGAAATGGCTTGTAAATTTTATTGCTTCCAAAATGAAACTGCTCTCATTTACCCACCATAGAGTAATGTTCCTGTCTGCTATCAGCATGGCTGATGCTCAACTTCAAAAGTGTGTCTCTCTGCACCTTCTTGTCCTTATGTTTTCCATTGACCTGAGGTGGAACAACTACATTGAGTCAATAGCTTCATCTACTGCAAGGAATGTTGGTTCTCTGTGTTGTGCCAGAAGGTTTTTCTCGTCTGAGTCCATCCTTCAAACCTACAAATCAACCATTCGTCCTTGTATTGAATATTGTTGCCATATATGGTCAGATGCCCCCACTGTTCATCTTGAGGTTCTTGACAAAATCCAAAAACAGATATACATTGTGATAGGTTCTAACCTGGCATCTTGACTCTAGTCACTTTCTCACAGATGTGATGTGGCATCCATCTGTCTACAAATATTTTCATGGCAACTGCTCTGACAAGCCATTTTCACTGGTGCCCCAACTGCTTGAATTTAAGCATGTATGGTTGTCATCTCGGTCCCACCCTTTTACTGTTGAAATAGTTAAATGTAACCACCTCTTCTACAGGATTTTCTCTCACACTTCCTTACAGTGGAACTCCTTTCTTCTTACTTGCTTGACTGATAACTATATTCTTTAAAAATTTAAATGTATTGTCAATTGCCATCTTCTGATGCCTTGATCTTGATCCTCATTCTTCACTTTATTCTTTCCTTAAACACCCCTCATTTCTCTTACTTTCACTTTCAGTAACCCATGCATGCTAGTGGCACTCGTGCCTTACTTGGAGTGAAATGCTTAAAAAATAAAAATGTACTAGATTGGTGGCAAGGTTTCACCATTTTACAGTTACAGTGGCTAGATGTAACTAAGTTCTATGCTGTTTCTTTCTTGCGCTCATCACTTGTGGAACTCTGGCTTCTTTGAGCTTCAAAAATTTAAATGCAGTGTCAATCATATTCTGTCTTAATTCTTGTTCTTTTATTGTTCTCTCTTGTTAACTTTTTTCTTTTTCTCATATTCTTTTGCACTCTGCAATCCCTTGCATCTTAGTGGTTTTATTTTCACTCACATTTTATACAGGCCTTCACTACATTTCCTCCCACTCTCTCTTAGTCCCTCTCACTGCATTTCCTCCCACTCTCTCTTCATAGTCCCTCTCACTGCATTTCCTCCCACTCTCTCTTCATAGTCCCTCTCACTGCATTTCCTCCCACTCTCTCTTCATAGTCCCTCTCACTGCATTTCCTCCCACTCTCTCTTCATAGTCCCTCTCACTGCATTTCCTCCCACTCTGTCTTCATAGTCCCTCTCACTGCATTTCCTCCCACTCTCTTCATAGTCCCTCTCACTCTCTCTTCATAGTCCCTCTCACTCTCTCTTCATAGTCCCTCTCACTCTCTCTTCATAGTCCCTCTCACTCTCTTCATAGTCCCTCTCACTCTCTCTTCATAGTCCCTCTCACTCTCTCTTCATAGTCCCTCTCACTCTCTCTTCATAGTCCCTCTCACTCTCTCTTCATAGTCCCTCTCACTCTCTCTTCATAGTCCCTCTCACTCTCTCTTCATAGTCCCTCTCACTCTCTCTTCAAAGTCCCTCTCAGTCCCTCTCATAGTTCTCTCTCTTCATAGTCCCTCTCACTCTCTCTTCATAGTCCCTCTCACTCTCTCTTCATAGTCCCTCTCACTGCATTTCCTCCCACTCTCTCTTCATACCTTTTTGTGTGTGGCTCCTGCTGCTTCTACTTTTCCTCTAACACCTTCTTCTCAAGGTGTTCATACTGCCACTATATTTTCTTCAAACTTTTTTCTCATTAAGATCTTTATCTTGCCTCCAAGTTTTCCTCCAACCACCTTCATCTCCAAGAAATTAAAAGGACATTTACAATTAGAATCAGAGATTATTTAAATTTCTAGGACACAGAATGAAGAAAGAGGGCATGGAAAATTTAACACTTATAGGACATATTGAAGGTAAAATGGACTGGACAGCAACAGATCACCTGCCTAATTTACTTGTATGAATGGATGGATGGTAAAGAGACCAATGTTACTAAGAGCTACAGAAGATTAAAAATTGTGGAGATCCATGATGGTCCATGTCCTCAAGGCACATGGCACAGAGAAGAAAAAAAAATCACCTTCATCATACATTCTCTGAATATTATTTTATACTATAATTTATTTGTCCTTATTATGACTTTGTTTAAATCAATTCTTTTCTCCCCAAGGATTTTTGTTGTTTCTGCTTCCTACCAACATCTCTTGGTAAAGCGAGCTAGATGTTGTTTTCAGGATTTTCTGTCTTTCAGAGTTATTTACATTGGCAAATGAATACATGAAAAATTCTTATGGTTATTTCTCTTGAATTTGAATCCTCTTAATCTAGGTACCTTCCCTGACTAAAAAAAAAAAAAAAGATTTTTAACGAAAATTTCGGATGTGCTACGAACGATTAAAAAATGTAAAAAAAATACCAAAAAAATACTTTGATCTTTCCTCTTAATAATAACATAAACATTTAGATGATAAAATTTTGTTTTCATCAAGTTTGGCATCTTTTTCATCATGCTATGCTCTTTTTTTTAGCGATCTTGTAGAAGTACCCATCTTAATCATATGCCAGCACTTACATCTTTTCATAATTTTCTGTTCTTTACTCTTAGAACTTTATTTGCTTCTATTTGAAGTATAAAGGCTACCAAATAATTGCTGTATTTACTTTGTGAAATGTCTACTTTTGTCCTTTAAATGTCATTTCTTTTCACCTGTCTTCAATAACCAAATTTACTAAGACAACATTGTATGAATTTTTTCCTCATTCAACATAAAGCTAACAGTAAATAATTTCTTTTAAAGCAGGCATGCTAAAATTAGAGCACTGTTGTATATTGTCCAAACCACTTAATGTAATCTGCAGGCAGAATTCTAAGGAGTTGTCCATGTAGAATAGGGATTTTCTGATAAGGATTTGCATTATTGTAAATGTTTCTAGATTTATTCAAAATCATATTGGGATATGAATATGTCATACAAGACATGTAAAAAAAAATATATATATTTTTTTTTTTTATTTAAAAATTTGTTGCACATATATGTGTTTTTCATTGCCATTTTTTTGTTTTTGATTTCTTCTAGTAAGGAAGGGTTTTTTTTTTTTTTTTTTTCAAAGTTCAGTTTATCAAGAAAATTGTTTCTATGACATATAGAGGTTTTCTGTAAAGTTCTTGACTTACGACCCAATTCACAAAATCTGACCAAATTCTTTTTGGAATCTCTTCTAGATCAAGCCATGAACTTTTCAAGTTTGAAAAGTTCTTCTGGAAATGAGTATTTAAGTGACCAAACATCAGAAGATTGTGGTCAGGTAGAGAACTTTTTAGCACTCCATCACATTATATATATATATATATATTATGAAATGGACAAAGTCCGACAATTATTTTAAGACATTTTTATGTTTATACATTCTTTTTATAGATAGAAGTATTTAAGTAAATGCTCTGTTTATAATAAACAGTATTAAACAACATTTACTGGCCTGAATGTCCGAGAAATTTTCACAGAAAATATTCGTCCTATATGGCCAAATCGGTTAAAGGCACATCAAGCTAAATAATGGTTCCGTATGGGAGTTTGAATCCTGTTGGAGGACGAATATTTTCTGTGAAAATTTCTCAGACATTCAGGCCGGTAAATGTTGTTTAATACTGTTTATTATAAACAGAGCATTTACTTAAATATTTGTAACTATAAAAAGAATGTATAAACATAAAAATGTCTTAAGATAATTGTTGGACTTTGTCCATTTCATAATGTGTGACGTCATTTGTTTACATTTGATATGCCATGAGCAGAGATTCATAGAAGATTGAAGTTCAAATACAGTAAATTCGACCTTGCTAACCGAACACACCCGAATATATAGCCAACAAACACAAAACCATGACCACATGACCAAACCAAGAGAAAAAAAATCTTGGTTTGGTCACATGGTCATGGTTTTGTGTTTGTAGGCTATATATTTTGTTCTTACATTACCTCTTTAGCCCGTATTCCTTGCTGATCCGCATAAGTAAAACCTTGGTAGGTTTATCTGGCTACTTAGGTTTAATTATATATATATAGCACATGTAAACAAACAAAATTTTTAAGTTTAGAATCAAGTTAGACATTGCTTAACTTAAGTGATCAGTTCCAGGTTGATGAGAAAAATTTCATTAGTGTTACATAATGTATAGGCTGGCCCAAAATGGTAAACTATTGGTCAGCACTTTGATAACCCAAAAATGATTGGTGGGTGGGTGAATAATGTGGGCATGGAATTCTGACACTGATGGCTTGCCTTTGTTTATATTTTGATACAAGACCAAAAAGGCGCAAAGACACTTGGATAGCTGCAAAAAATTAAGGATTCTCAGATTCCATAGTGAGGCAAGTTAGCACGTGGTTATGAGATTTTAGCCAACTGGTTGACATGCATCCATCGCTATCTCCCTCTCTCTTCTTCTTAGAAACAATGCTACAACTACTGTCCTGCATAAAATAAAGCATTGTTGATGCAGTCTATGATGTTAAATTGAGGTCTGGAGAATTCAAATCAGACAGCACAAAAAAACAACAATTGGGTACAGCTACATTCTTTTGCTCAATTTCCCTCATTCTCTTATACAAATACCATTTTCTCTCTCTCTCTTTTGTTTCTTACCCTCTTTCCATGAAGCAGTTCAGAAGATTGTTTTTTTTTTTTTTTAAGGAAGTTAAGAACTAATTTTATTCTGAAATCTTGAATTTTCCTTTCCTTTCTTTTTTTTTTCAGATCTGCTGTGGCGTGTCTTGGAGCCATGTATGAGAAATTGGGACGTATGGTTGGGCGTTCCTATGAAGATACCATACAGATTCTTATCAAATCTTTAAGAAATGCTGAGGTAAATGATTTATTTAAAAACCTTTGTCAAATATGATGACAAAAAGTGTCACAGCTGTTAATGTTTTTTTTTTTTTTTTCTTTAAACTAACTGGAACTAATTTTACATGCAACCATAGAAAATGAATTTTTCTCCTATACAAGATGTTTGCAAAAGAAGAAAAAAAGAGACCATTTTAACATCTTCCTCCCAAGTTGGAGAAAGTATATTTAAAACCAGCATGCACAAGAAGACATATCTGTACATGTTCTAAGCAACCATCTGTCCCCAGCTCAGTGCTGTTACCAGCTATAGGCAGGGTATGACAAAACAGCCTTTAAATGGATAAGAAAACCCATAAGCATCTTAACCATAATTATAAAAAGACTATCTACAAGAATTTAGAGATTTAATGTCTAATCTAGCCATGTTTTGGATGTACGAATTAATTGTAATTAAACTAGTGTAATTAATAGGTACTTTTTTTTTTCATCATTTCATTCCAAACAAGGTGATAAAGCTACTAAAATTCAAGGGGTTACTGATGGGTAAAAACTGAGAAAATGCTATTGTGGAGAAAGGACAATGAAAGAACTGGATTCAAAAAGATAGAAGATGATGACTGACATTGGATTTAAATTTCTGAAAATCATAGTTTTTAACAAAAGCAAGAAACCAGAAGAGAGTTCCACAAGTGAGAAGTGTGAAAGAAGAAACTGTTAGTATAGATCTTATGGTTACATCTAGCAATTTCATCAATAAAATGAGACCTAGCTGCCAATCTAGTACTACACTTAAATTTGTTGAGTTGAGTTACAAAAGAAGAAAGTTTATCAGAACAATTGATATGAAAATACAGGCTGTGATGGATAAATTGTTGTGTAAGTTATGCAAAAATTAAAATAACACTGACATCCCATTTTACCAGATATATTCACCAAAATTAGACAAAAATATCTTGACATAGTAAAAAGTAAATTTATTCAATAAAATTGCCATTGGTTTCAACCATGGTCTCCAGACAACTTCGGAATCTCCTGCAATTCTTCTGGATGGTCTCTTTGTTTAAGTTGGGGAATGCTGCCATAATCCTTGTCTTCAGTTCATCTTTGATGCTACAAGGAGTTTTGTTTTCTTGCTCAAACACACCCAACACACAACAATCATGCAGGTTGCAGTCCAAGAAGTTGGGTGGCCAGATGTGAGGGGTGATGTGATTGTAGATATTGTCTGACAGCCATGACTGGGTTCTCCTGCTCGTTTAGCATGGTGCAGAGTCCTGTTGTTAGACATAGGGTCTTCCAGCAGCCACCCTCTTGACCCAGGGCAGCACTAACTCCTCAGCACTTGTAGGCCTCTGTGCTTAGTGCCCTGTGTGAAGATGAATGGAGACATAATGTTGCCATCACTAGTGATCACTCCAAACACCATAATGTTGACTAGATATTTGGTTTTCATTACTTTCTGTACATCTTTTGTGGGGTGGACAGCATCCTCTGCACTCTCCTCGGATTAATAGCCAAACACTCTGAAATGTGCATATTGGAGCTTCTGATGCAAATGCCAAACAGTACAGCATGCCATTTCCAAATTTTTTGCAGAGTGAATGGCATCGCGGTGTTCTTTTTCTATCAGACGGTGCCCAACTGACCCTACTATAATGTGCAGTCAACAAAATCAAAAACAAACAATGTGCATATGTGAAATTAAAAGATATAAAATGGTGACAATTTACCCATTGCACACTGTATTTATAGAAAAGACACAGGGAAGCTAGGTTCAGGACTGATGATGATGTGGATTCTTCTTTGGATTTTGTCAAGAATATATAATATATATATATATATATATATATATATATAGCATAAGTACCAGGCTATATATAGGAGTAATATTTGAAAGATGGACAAATGGTAAACTTATAAAGGTGTCAGATTCTGGTCAGGATAGATAACATTGCAGATTCTTCTTTGGATTTTCTCAAGAATTTCTCCCTACAAAATCTGTAGGTGTTTGGATTGAAAAATTGGTGATCTGAGTTTAGATTCTGTTTGAGTTTGTTACATTTACATTCCCCCAAAAAATACTCTTGGGGAAGGTATGAATCTGTCATGGTTGGCAACCAGTCTAGGAGAAGGAAAACTGAATACAAAACTGTAGTCTTAAATTATCATAGAGTTAACAATGAGACTATGATTCTGACTGTGGGAGAGGTCTGATGGATGGATGGATAGATGGACGGGAATGTGTCATGTAATATTGGTTCTCCTATATGGCAGTGGATGCTGGACAATCTTATCACAGATGAAGAAAAAAACTTGAGGCAACAGAAATGTAGTTTTGCAAAAGGACATTAAGAATATCATGGACTGAATATGTGAGCAGTGGCAAAGTTTTAGTGAATATAGAAACAGACGACACTTATACTTAACATCAGAAAGAGAAGTCGAAATCTTTAGGGCACATGATGAAAAAAGAGGGCTTAGAAAATTTGACACTCACAGGACATATTGAAGGCAAGAGGGATAGAGGAAAGCAGTAGACCTAACGATTTTGTGTATATGGTTGTTAGAACAGGAATTAGGAAATATAACGAAAAGATAAAATTTACTGAGAGCTACAAAGGGTTGGAAATTGTGAAGGGCCATGATTGCTGATATCCTGAAGGGACAAGGTACATAGAAGAATAGGTTAAGTGGAAATACATAAAGTTCTATATTCATATTTATTAATATCTTTCCTAGTTTCCTTAACATTTCCAAAATTATAGCTTGCAATGAAATGTTCTTCCCCCGAGACTACCTTGTGATAAGGCCAGATGTTTAGTTGCTAAAATGTTCAATTGACAAAATTTAGTGTGGGAACAGTTTCAAATTGGCACTGTAGGTGTTTCAACAGATCCAAGTTATACAAAATGTGATTGACACAAAACCTTCATTTTCAAGAAAGAGGAAAGCATTGGCGTATTCAGCTTCATGTCTAAAAAAAATATATCTTTGTATAATTAATTTAATCGATGTCTTTGAATACAGGAACAACTGTAGAAGGTTTTCACTGAATGTCAAGAACGGATTAACCTTTATATTTAAGAAGATAATGGAAAATGAAAAGTAAATCCTATAACTACAAGCACACTGTGTTTTGGATTTTCTTCCATTTGCATTTTGTCTTATATAAAAAGAAATGATGCATAAATGTTGTACAGGCAAACTCTCTTTATATATTTTTTTTCATAACACTGTGCAGTTGAGTCTTATTGTTGCTACTGTTTTAGAGGCTGTATTTAAATAGTTCAATAGGCTTAAATATTTTTATAATCATTTATTTCATATACAGTATGTTACATTATAATTTAGACTTAAAAACATATTATGTTGAAACGCCAGTTCCTGTATGACGACAAAGTTAAGCCTGGTCAGTACCTAAATGGGTGACCGCTTAGGAATACCAGGTGCTGTAAACTTTGATGTGCAGGTAGTGTAATGGATAATAGTTTGGAATTGTTAATCAGAGAGCTTAGTTTTCGTTGGTTTTATTATATTCAGTTATATGCAAATACCTTTGGAAAAGTATAAATCTACTTGTATTACTAAACCATTATTATCTCAAAAAAAAAAATCTTATGTAAAAATATTTTCTGGCTTTAAATAACCTGCAAAGGGCTGATAAACCATAGAAAATGAATCAATCATCAATCAACATTATAATTTGTGATATTTGGATTTTCAAAAAATACTATTTAAAAAAAAATCCTTACTTCCTTTTATACATTGTCTTGTTCGATTTACTCCCAAGTTGTGATCTAAATATTAAGGTGGTTTCCAATTTCAGGATAGAAGAGGGATTTATTTGAATAATGAGGCAATTATAGAAATCAACAAAACAAAGGCTTGTTTATAAAAATCAAAAAAGAGCAGATTGTAAGTTAATAAGGAAATGATTTTTTTTTTTTTTTTTAAATTTTTCTGAAACTAAGCAAATTAATGGTTCTTTCTTAATGGGGGAAAACTAAGTTGGTGGATATAAATAATAAAATTGCATTTATTTTTTTGTTAGTTTTATATATTTGCTCAAACATGAAAAGACTCCTAGCTTCAAATATTTAATTTTGTTGCTTTCGAGTGGACACAAAATTGTGAGCTTTTATTTATAAGATTAAATTTATTAGACATTCTATTGTACATTAAAAAACTCTACACAGAAATTACGTCATTAAATGTATTACAAAGAGGTTAACGAAGAAAATAACTGTAATGGTAATTAAAACATTTACAGGTTGAAAGCCTAGAAGTGCGTTTCTTAGGTTACGAAACAAAAGTTGTTACAGTTTAGCTGGTGAACTTTTCACTTGTCATCCATTTTCATTAGATGTTGCATCAAACTGCCATTTATTTAGGTCTAAAGATATTTCTATGAATAAAAGAATTAATTTCCTTAGACTACAAAAGACATTTTTAGCAGTTCTTGGCTGAGAAAGATAAATTGTTCCTTGGGGATAGAATTATGAAGTTCGCTTATGTATTGATTCTTGTTTTATGTTTTGATAGTTATTTAAATTATTAAAATATTTATTTAAATTATTAAAATATTTTTACATATTTATGTGCACTAGACATGCCCATGAAAACTTTCTTGATTTTTTGCTATTTTAATTTTCTGATGAATCATAATCCTTAAGTTAATGATTGAATTAATCCTTAAGTTAATGATTGATTCTTATGAGTTATATGACTATAAAATTCCCCAATTGCGTAAAATATTTGAGCTTAACAACAAAATATTGCAATTAACATCATAAGAATGAATGTGGGTCATTATTTAAAATAAGAGTGTACAAATAAATAAGAAAAATGTGAAATTGACAAGATTTTACATTTCACCGAAGCAGATATTAAACACATAAGAGTTATTGTCTTTATCACCTTTCTTTCTTTTTCTCACTGAATTCAAACAGGATCTCTATTTTCTTTCCTTTAGATCCATATGGAATAGTCCATCATTTATTCAGAGAATTATAAGGATATTAAATTTCTTAGATATTCTGTTGGACACATGAATTAATTTCTATACAAGTAAAATGACTTGATTTCTGACTAGAAGAAAACTCCACACAAAGAGATGCATTAAAACATTTGGTAACAAACAAGTTAAGGAGGATATTTTTAATGTTTACCCCATGGGTAACATGAGTTTTACAGGTGTTAAATATTCAGAAAGCAATGAATATTATGTTACTCAAGCATAGGCAAGAAATTTATAATTAATTTTCAAGTGGACACACCCCAACTTTGAACATAGAGAAGTAATTAAATATCGAAATTTGATAAATGCTCTTTATATTTTATTCAAGAAGAAAAATGTTTTTAAAAAAAAAACATTATGGCAGCAAACTGCCTGCATACTGATAAATAAATGCGTTTAGTGAATATACTAAAATAAAAAGGTGTGTAAGACAAGTGTCTTCTCACCAGACTTATTCAACCTATACATTGAGGTGATTCTGAGAGAACTAGAATTCCTACCAGGATTCATTATTGGCAACCACAATTTTAAGAACATAAGATATGCAGATGATACAGTGTTGATAGCAGACATAGAAAGGTAACTACAAGAACTCTTAGTCTTTAGGTAGTGAAGGAAAGGGAGAAGAAAGGACTAAACATCAATTGCAAGAAGATGTAGTCGATAGTTGTTAACAAAAGTAACAGCCTAACATGCAAATTATAAACTGGAGGTACCAAAATCGAACAAAAATTTAAATATCTCAAGTGTTTTAATAAAAGATGCAAATAGGACGCTAAAATTTGAAGGCACGTTGAGATAGTGAAATATAACTTCCAAAATCTATGCAATGTATTAAAAAAATGAGAAAATTTCATTAGAAACAAAGAAAAGAGTATTGAAGTGTTATGTAATATCAGTCCTCTTACATGGCAGTGAATGCTGGACAATCCTCTCACAGATGAAGAAGAAACTTTAATCAACAGAAATGTGGTTCTACATAAGTAGTATGAAGAATACCATGGACTGAACATGTAGGCAACAAAGTTTTAGAGAAAATGGAATCAAAAAGCACACTCTGATTTAACATCAGAAAAAGACAGTTAAAATTTCCAGAGCACATAATGAGGAAAGAGAGTTAGGAAAATTTGATACTCACAAGACAGATTGACAGCAAGGAAAACAACACATAACCTACCTAGCAAGCATAAGTAAATAGATGAAGCAAGCTTTATGTAAGATAGCAAGAAGACAAAATTTATTAAGAGCTACAAAGAAAGGAAATTGTGGGGAGCCATTATTGCCAACATTCTGGAGAGACACAGCACATAGTTATGTTAGTAAACTTAAAACTGAAAGTAGCTGTATTTTTAATTAAATTTAAGAAATGAAGACAAAAACTGAATTCAACTCAATCTTTCTATATAGCAATGAATGCTGGACAATTTCCTCACAAATAAAAATACTTGAGACAAGAGATGCTGGGGAAACCATAGATGGAGCATGTGAGCAACAAGGAAGTTTTAAGAGAAATGGAAACAAAAAGTACATTTAGAATCAGAAAGATAGTTGAAATTTCTAGGACACATTGAGGAAAGTGTAACTCACTGGACATTTTTGAAGGCAAGAGGTGCAGAAGGAAATAAAAAGTAACCTACTTAACAAGCTTGTGTAAATGGATGACAGAATAATATGAGAAGGGATAATAAAAACGCAAAAACGTTGCTTAGAGCTGCAAAAGATAGGATGCTGTGGACAGCCACGATTGACCACTTCCTAAATGGACATGGCACATAGAAAGAGAACAATAATAGAAATTTCTTAATAAGCCTAAATCCTGTAATTATGTGATAGGTTGATATTAATAGTTACTATGCTTAACTTAGTCAAGTACAAAGTTCAATAGATGTCGGAAGATTATTGTGTCAATCATCGATGACTGGAGAGTAAGCATACCTACTACCTGATTTGCCTTGAAAATCAGCCTTCAAAATCCAGAATTTTTATTTAGGTTTGATTGTAGATTCATGGGTGTGATGAAAAATATACACCCAGTAGGCAGGCCATTACCTTCGTCTTTGTTATAACATATTGTTCTTGACAATAATTGAAATTGGCTTTGAGTTAGTGAAGCCTATAGATCTTAGTGAATGCTGTCATTCAAACATTGTGGACTGGCACTACAAAATCACAAAGAATCTGTTATATTGTGTGCTAAGTGAATAAATACTTAACACCAGGTAGATAATAGAAGAAAGGTTTATTGTACACAACCAGTACAATATGTAATACAGTACAGTTATACACACAGGTCAGTCTAGTAGTGAGTGCCACTAATTGGTAGGTTGGATGTGCTTGCATCGTCTTGCTCTCACTCTTCCCCCGGTCTCTCATACACAGTTGACTTTATAGGTACTTATTACATATAATGTAATCATTCATGGGGGGTGGAGGTGACTGGTTATACCATAACATCAACATCATACCAAACAGTAAAAATCATATAACTTGAGCAATTTCAACAAGAATAATAAATAAAATGGATGAAACATGTAAGTTGAAGATAAAATAATGACATAATCAAGATGTTGACATTCCACACTACTTCAAATAAAAGGTTAGGAAGGAAACCCCCATCAATACTTGAAAGAGCGATAACAGCTACTGGATTTGAGAAGAGAAAATAATGGCATAATCAAGATGTTGACATTCCACACTACTTCTAATAAAAGGTTAGGAAGGAAACTCCCATCAACACTGGAAAGAGCAATAACAGTGAATTTGAGAAATCTGTTTTCCTGAAAAACTATTTTAAGAGAAAGATTTTATAAATTTCAACCTGTCCTAGTACTTGCTGTTCAGTCAATGAATGCTGAATATTTCCTTATAAGGAAACAACTAATATTATTATGTACATGTTAAATGCTGGGGAGTCATAAAATGTCACATACCTCCTCACATATCTTGCATAACTAGAATTATTTTACTTTCTCAATTCAATAATGCTAAGGTAGATATTATTAATCTTCTTAAAACCTTAATTTTTTTTTTTTTTTTTTTTTTTTTTTGCCTTAGCAAAAAGTTGTGAATATAAAAATACAACAAACTGTTTGCATTGGCAAATGTAATGCTTTTGGTTACTTTTGATTCTACAAACATGTAGACAAATCATAGTAAACACAAAGAGAGAAAGACTTAGTCAAAGTGTAAGCATCTGATTATTGACTTCAGATATTTCTTTCATCCAATTCAAGGTCCAAGAGCCACATAAGGTAGGAAGCTATCAAATGAGGTGGTCATAAGGGCATAAAAGGAGGAGGTAAGAAGTGCATCTTATGAGGATATGTAGAATAGATAATAGTTGACCCTAGACTTGAATAGGTTAAGCTCATAGTGATTGTGTAAGCATCCTTTTGAGGGTTTGATTTGTAAAATAATAGGGGGGGGGCGTCTTAGTGCAATTTCTTCCTTACTAATGGAAGGGATGAGAATGAGTCAACCCTGTGGGCAGGTCTGTGGTGATGGAGAAAACAGTCTTACCTTGAAAAAGAATTTTCATTTTTTTTTGCTGTTTGTCAAAAATTAAAATCAAAATTGGGTCTACTTTAGTAGGCCTCGAAATATAGTAATTTCTGCATTTGCCTACCAATCTTGACCAATCATAGTATTTCTTAAAAGAATACTACTTTGAGCAACAGCCATATTCAGAATTCTTCATGTGTGAACTAGCCAGACCCCTTTTAATTTACATACCTGGTATTTTTCATTTTTGAATCCAATTTATGACTTAGGGAATTATAATTTAAAAAAAAAAAAAAAAAAAAAAAAATAAGCATTTCACCCAAGCAAGGTGGGAGTGGCAAGAGCATGCAAGGGGTTACAGAGAGTGAGAGCCAGAGTAAAGAGCAGTGTTTGAGGAAAGGATATAGAGAAGGACGGGGATCAGGATCAAGGTATCAGATGTTGATTGGCATTACCTTTGAATATTTGAAGATTATAGCTGTCATGGGACTAAGCGGAAGGGTGTTCCACTGTTGGGAAGAGATAAGCTGTTGGAGTAGAAGCCTGGATTTCTGATTTTGGATCTGAAGCCTCCACTGCCATTTCCTCATGGGGTCCTAGCTGTGAAGGTCTGGATTGGTGGAACTAGGGATTATTATTTGTCTGAACATCTGCCATGAAAATAGCAATAGAGTAATGAAATGCTAACCACTTTCTGTCTCTGGGAAAGGGGTTATAGGATGGAAAATAATTCATCACACAAAAGGCAGCATAAACCCTTTTGAACTCTGTCAAGGCTGTAAAGTACAATTGGCCAGCTTCAGTCTAGCTTAAGAGAATCAACAAGATGAACCATAGTACTAACTGATTTCTATGATTATTTTCTTTTTAGCTGTCACATACAGCCAGGACTATTGCAAAAGTTGCTCAGATATCTCAGCTCCATTCTTTAGTCCCACAAGTTCAGACATTTACATCTAGGACATGCCATGCTGCTTCCACGGCGTCAAATCACCCTCATTTCCTCCATGTCCCAAATGTAAGAAGAAAGTTCTACTTGGATAGCGTTTTCCTCCAAGAACTTCCAATTTGTGGAACAAACTCTCTGTATGATTCCGTGAACACTACGATCCTAACTTCAAGTCAAGGGTCAATTGTTACCTATCCTCATAATCTTCGCTTCTTATCACCTCCTATTTCATTCATATTACACACCTTATTCTTCATTACTATTTTGAAAGTAATCCTCTACTCTGAGTGCCTCTTCAGCCATGTATTGAATGAATTCTAGTATTTAAAAAAAAATGAACTCTTTTTACCATTTTTTCTTCTAATAACCATTTTTAGGAAAACGGATTAACCTTTATTTGTTGCTTTTATTATAATTATCCACTTTTGATGTGTGCTAGTTTGGGATTAGATATTACTTTTCCAAGTGTTTGCAATATAATCTTGTCAGGAGTAGGTCAGTCAGTTACGTGTCATGCGTGATACATGCTTAGGCAATCGGGTATCTTTTGATACATGACTGACGAAGCAGATTTTTTTTCTCACAGTAGGTTGCCATTTCTTTCTGTGGTAGACCAGTTGCCATCCAAGGCTACAGAACCCGGTCTGTCCTGCTAATTACCCATAGCTGGATGGGGAGAAGAGGATACATGCGTTTCCGAAGGGTATTAGCACGTAAGTGAATGTAATGGATTTGACTGGAATTCTAACTCGGCTTTCTGATTCCTCAATCCGAGCAGCTATTCCCCCACCTTGCCTCCAGGATGTGAGTGGGTGGAGCTGATACTTCACTACCTCACTCCCCATCGGTATTACATCAGCATTTCTTTCTTTGACCATAAACAACTTTTCTTTATTTTTTTCATCATTTTTATGAAGTGAAAGAACTCTAGAAAAACAGGATCCGAGTCTTTTTATGAGGGAGTTTTTGAAAAGATTTTGGCTTGGCCCGAGAAGCCCTTCTCCAAAATGATTAGTCAGATGTTGGGAAGTGGGTTGCTTGAGAACTTTTCAGCACCCCCCCCTTTTTGTACCAGTGAATCATGCTTATTATATAAACAATTCAGAAGATAAGTAACACCTGGCTTGAAGAACAGTCTAACAAAAGTGGCAGCTAATTTAACCTTGGCAATATTCAGCAGCTTTTTTTTATTTTATTTATAAAAAATACAGACATACTACCTACCAAAAAGTAAAACTTAAATAAAAAAAAAATAAAAAAAGCACATTACTTTTCTTTAGATAAAAATTGTAATCTGCCGTTAAATCATTTAAGAATAAACAACAGTAAGTTTCCATGAATATTAAATTTAATCTCATGATTATAAATAAATATCACAAAGATGCAAAAGCATTGTTTCCCTATCTCTCTCTCTCTCTCTCTCCATTTTTTTTTTTTTTTTGCGTCAGACTAACCCTCTCCAAAGGGTATCATTCACTTTCACACAAACTCCGTAAGAAAAAAATATGAATCCATCTCTTCTCTCTACAGTCAATATTTAAATAGTAGGCTTTCTTGCCTTGCAGTGGCAACCATTCTAGCTGAAGGAAACCTTTGAATTCAAAATCAGTCTGAAGAAGGATGGATTTCATCTGCCCTAGACACACTACTGCTGCTATAGCTGCAGTACACATGGTTTCATTCCCCCCCAGCTATGGGTTAAATAGGATTTGTATCTGGAAAAATCATTATCCCAAACATTTTTAATGCAATATTCACTGAAAAATAAAAACAGAAATAATTATTTTTACAATACAAAATACGATTTAGCTTTAAACTGTTAAGAATAAAAAGTACTGCCTCCTTAATGGAATATGGGATTTGTAATGTGATGATCAAACTCTAATCACAGTTGATGTTTACATATTTTGGTCTTGTTAGACTTAAATGGTTGAATAGAAAATTGAAAGTCCTGAGAGCCCTCCTTCACTGAAGTGAGTGCAAGATCTGCAATATTTGTTGTGATATCGATAGTAGTATATTGTTGTTAAAGAGATGCACTTATAAGATGTTTATTTGTTTGTGCAAGCAGAGATGGGGGCAAAGTTTAAAAGAGGAGGAAGAAGAAGCAACAGCAGCCAGTAAAAGACAAGATGGACAAAGTAATTTCAAAGAGAAAGAAAATGAACAGAAAAGATTACTGGAAAAAAGAAAGGGTATTTTATCCTAAAAGAGTGTTGGAGGTAGAGCAAGAAAGGAAAGTAGAAAAATAATATGAGGGTTTTAATTCCTTTCAACTACATCTTCAGAAATACAATTTTATGAATGTTGCCATCAATGTCGTTCTAGTGAAGAACAAAAAAAAATGTACTCTCTCTGTTTTACAATTGTTGTTACATTTTCGTACAGATTTCATGCATTAAATGTAATAACTATTATTAGACAAAAGGTTGTATTTGTCCCTTTTTTTTCTTCTCTGCTCTGTAAATTAATGGGTTTTATCACACTGCAAAAATCTTTCTTTGACTAGACTCTTCAGAATGGAACTAAACTGTAATAGGAGTGAAGACAGTTTAATTATCAACTGATGCTGCAGTTTCTGCTTCTGCTACCTTGAGTATTTGTATGTGCTACCAATTTTAATGTTACAGCAGCTTGCAAGGTAGTGGCTCATCTGATAAAGAAGTTAGTTTTCTTGATTTTGTAGACTATATATATATATATATATATATATATATATATTATTCTAAACTACCATAATAAAATCCTGAGTTGTGTGCAGAGAATCAAAACATAATATAAAATGACTATTTAAAATGCTACTAGTTTGTCATACTGTTGCTACTTATTGGACTGTATCTCGAATTTGTATCCTAGTTCACTGGTAAATAAGCTGCATCTATCCACCACTTCTCAGATATAAACCTTTTTTAACTACATGATTTGAAATTGTCTCTTAACCACCTTTATCCCAGTTGAGGAAGTTTGTGCATATCTGATTAATTTCAATTTTTAGTCTCCTGTGAACTTCTTTTTTGTTATCGAGTTGATATTGGCAATTCAACACCAACAATATTTTGATGGCACCTTTTCACCAAGATTTCATCATATATATATATATATATATATATATTCAAACAAGATTTATATTTAACATGATCAAGATAGGCTGGGTAAACATTGGCATGCCAGATACTCCGGCTTCATATATAAGACACCTTGGAGATATGTTTGTGGGGTTATTTTTGGTAGGGGAAGAAGAAAAAAATATCCATGAAGAATGTAGCATATGACCCTTTTAACATGAACTCGAGGTGAGAACAAAAACAAAAATCACACATTTGAGAACAAGGAAAAATCAACTCTACCAAAGTCTGATGAAAAGAGCTTATTTTGGGGGAACTTTCACAGCTGGGTCAAAGTTCTCCATGAACATTTATATGTAGTTATAAACATCCATGAAGAGCAGTGTTTTTCACCCAGGTGGGGCTTCTGGACAATAGACTAGGAGAGTCAAACTGTTACAATGTTGATCTGTGTACAAATTTCATTTCTACAAAACACCTCTTCAGTTAGACAAATATGGAAAAGTAGATTGACATTCTAATGAAATATGGTTAAAAGGATACTTAGACCAAAAATATTCTAGAAATACTGATGGATAGAGACAAGACTCATTTGGTAAGATTAATAGCTCATAATTGTTTGAACATTGAACTGGCTATCTAGACTATAATACATACATATATATATATATATATATATATATGAAACTGTTTTACCCCATTCAGATGGGTATGTAATTCATTTATATGCTCTATAATAAATATATTGAGCTCTCTTTTGTGGATCAGTTTTAATATATTGTTATTAGGATCTATTTGGATTACTTACCCGTGGATTTTATATATATATATATATATATATATATATATATATATATATATATATCTCCAACCTCTGATTCTATTTTAAATTTAGGATTGTAATCTTAGTGACCATCCATTCTTGCTCTCCTCTACTTAGTACAAATATTTACTATAATTTTTCCACAATGACAATTTCCTGTACAGGGTGTAGCAGAAATACCTCCCAAATAATTAGTGGCAACATTGTCTTTATCTAGTTAATATTTTACCATTATGTGGGAGATATACTTGGAGTTTAAGCAACTTTTAGTTGTTATGTCCCTTCAGAATATGAATGATAATGGCTCTCCACAACTTGACCCTACTCTTCTTTATCATTGCTTTTCATGATGTTTTGTACTTAAAACATGATTTGATAGATCAAAAATATATTTTCTATTTCTTCAATATGGAAACTGCACCAATATTTTTTCTTTTCTTTTTTTCCTTGGACTTGTTCAAGTTCTAAATTCTTTTGTGGGCCATTATATTTTATTAATAGTTTGTAGTTTTTCAAGGTTGAATCCTTTCGTGAGGCAGCGACACACACACATTTTCATTCAAAGGAATGAACAGAAATGGCATTACAAGGATGAATTAACAAAGGATAAAAATAAGATTCAGCTCATATGAAATATCCACTCGTCTAGGAGTGGGAACCAGAACAGTCTTCCCTAGGAATTGAATAAAGGGATTAGTTTGTGTAACAGCCAAAATACTGTGACTATAATAACCAAGATGAGGACACCAGTTCAAATAAATTGATGTATTTCTTGTTAGTTTTAATATATAAGGGTGTGATTTAGTTCAAAAGAAAGTTATAAATACCTACCCACACATTGCAGTCTTTGCTCAGTCCTTAAGTAACAGAATAAACAAAACTGGAAATACGAGTTTGAACAAATCATGTTAACAAATTTAATAATTTGGATATTACCCAGTGAAATATATGTATATTTTTAAACTACACATTTTATTATATACATATATATATAAACGATATTGCACTTAAATTTTTGAAGATCAAAGTTGACTGGGAAGTGAGAAGTGTGATAGATACAATTGTTAGCATAGAATTTACAATTACATGTAGCCATTTCAACTATAAAAGGATGAGACCTTGCTACCAATCTAGTACTGTACTTGAATTCATAAAGTCTAGGTACCATAGGGGAAAGCTCATCAGAATAATTACTATGGAAGTATTTATAGAAAAGGCACAGGGAAGGTACGTTATGGCAGTAGGAAAGTGATTGAAGGTGTGATGCTGTGTCAGCACCAATAACATTGCAGATTTTTCTTTGGATTTTATCAAGAATCTCTAAATGTATATCAGGAGCACCAAACCAGATGTGGCAGCAATATTCAAAGCATGGATAAATAGTAGACTTATAAATATATGAGCATTTCTGGTGTAAAAAATTGTCTAGCTCAACACAGTAAACCAACTTTCCTAGCTGCAGACACACCAATTGATTCAATATAATCTTTCCTCTTAATGTCTGTGGAAAAATGTCAGCCAGAGAAGGTGCAGTGAATCACTTTCCTGGAGGTTAGCATCAGCCATGCTGATGGAAGGCAGAAAGTCTATTAGATGATTGATTGTTGTAATGGAATGTCCCACACTCCCTATTGCCTATGTGGACTGACTATATTAGTGGCTATATATAGTGAGCACAGGATATACCTGGGGGTACCACCTTTGTTTGTAACCTCTTTAAGGATACAACATTGATAGAGAACAGGTTTGTTTTGGAGGCATTAAAATTAACAAACCATTCCTTACTCCAGTTGACAGCAGATTGTAGATCATTTTTTTAAGAACAGATGCCAATTTGACCTTATCAAACTGATCAGATTTACTATTAAGACGAGTAAATAGTTATTAGTATAGATACTAAGTTGAGAACTGATGCCATCAAGAATGTCATTTAGGAAATTTGCTAACAACTTGGATAGATCTCTGAGAGACACCTACATTAATACAGAAAGATCTAGAAGAGTGGCCACTCAGGACAACTTTCATTTCAGAATCGATGAGAAAGATTGAATCAGTTCAAGAATTTGTCCAGAAATACCATAACCTTATGATTTGATTCTAGTGGTGAAGGCTTGTGCAGAACCAATCACATTTTTCAAAAGAACCAGGTACAAAGAACTGGTGCACTACAAACAAACTTCTCTTGATTTTGAATTCATTCATCCTTCTCTTAGACTGATTGCCAGCCTAGACTGTAGGACCCAGTCTGACCTGCTATTTACCAATAGATGGGGGGAGAGTGATGGCTTCATAACTTTTCCAGGGGTATTTGTGCATAAGTGAATGTAAAGAATTTGACTGAAATTAAAACGCTGCTCTCTGATTCCAAGCCACTATCCATTACACCACCCTCACATCTCCACACACACACACACACAAGATTTTCCTAGCGATTGAGTTCTCTGATTGACTGGTGTGTTTAGGAAAAAATAAATATGCAAAAGTTCATCTTTCTCTCTGCTGGGTATCGATGGCTGAGGTGTTAGAATCTCCAACTGATACCAAATCAGTCGGGTTTTAATCCTGGCCTGAAGTGATTGGACATCTAGCCACACTGATGAGCTGTGATACAGCAAAGTTGTTTGTCTGTGGATGACTATATATATATATATATATATATATATATATATATATATATATACCACCACGAAGAAAATCGTGAACTGCATCCATATAGTATGTCATTTCTTTAACATGTCCAATATTAGTTTGGGCTGATGAATGACTGTCTAGACTTTGGGGAATTTTTTTTTTCTCACACATTATCACAAAACAATGTTTTTAAGTTGTATTTGTAAAACTGTATTCATTTTGCAAATTTATGGATATTGTTTCCCCTTAAACTGCTCATCAATTTTGTGCTTTTAAAAGCAACAATCCTCAAACAATATAAATATTCACAAGTTGGTCTATTTGTTAAGAAGTCCCTGATGCCACATCTATTACTGTAAGTGATGCTGCTACATAATGGTACAATATAGGTCAGCAAAACATTGATTTTTACACATCCGCCTCCTTTTTCTCTACCTTCGTACATTGCTGCAACCATCAAGCAATGAACGTCTGTGTAAAGGAACTGCAAAATCCATACTTTGATCACTTCAAAACAAGGTCATTGCAAAGGGTATATGTGGGTGCATGTTTTTCTCCTTATTTCTCTCTTGTTGTTGTTCTTCACTCTCACTGTTTTTCTCTTTGTTGTCTTTCTATTTTTTTCCTTTTCTCTCTTTCTCTCTGTTGTTCCTCTTCTATCTCTTTCTCTCTCTGTTGTTCCTCTCTGCTCTCTTTCTCTCTCTGTGGTTCCTCTTCTATCTCTTTCTCTCTCTGTGGTTCCTCTTCTATCTCTTTCTCTCTCTGTGGTTCCTCTTCTATCTCTTTCTCTCTCTGTGGTTCCTCTTCTATCTCTTTCTCTCTCTGTGGTTCCTCTTCTATCTCTTTCTCTCTCTGTTGTTCCTCTTCTATCTCTTTCTCTCTCTGTTGTTCCTCTTCTATCTCTTTCTCTCTCTGTTGTTCCTCTTCTATCTCTTTCTCTCTCTGTTGTTCCTCTTCTATCTCTTTCTCTCTCTGTTGTTCCTCTTCTATCTCTTTCTCTCTCTGTTGTTCCTCTTCTATCTCTTTTCTCTCTCTGTTGTTCCTCTTCTATCTCTTTCTCTCTCTGTTGTTCCTCTCTCTCTTTCTCTCTTCTCTCTTGTTCCTCTCTCTTCTCTCTTTCTCTCTGTTGTTCCTCTCTCTTCTCTTTTCTCTCTCTGTTGTTCCTCTCTCTTCTCTCTTTCTCTCTCTGTTGTTCCTCTCTTCTCTCTTTCTCTCTCTGTTGTTCCTCTCTCTTCTCTCTTTCTCTCTCTGTTGTTCCTCTCTCTTCTCTCTTTCTCTCTCTGTTGTTCCTCTCTCTTCTCTCTTTCTCTCTCTGTTGTTCCTCTCTCTTCTCTCTTTCTCTCTCTGTTGTTCCTCTCTTCTCTCTTTCTCTCTCTGTTGTTCCTCTCTCTCTCTCTTTCTCTCTCTGTTGTTCCTCTCTCCTCTCTCTTTCTCTCTCTGTTGTTCCTCTCCTCTCTCTTTCTCTCTCTTTTTCCTCTCTCCTCTCTCTTTCTCTCTCTCTTGTTTCTTCTCTCTCTCTTGTTCTCTCTCTCCTCTCTCTTTCTCTCTCTCTCTGTTTCCTCTCTCTCTCTCTTTCTCTCTCTGTTGTTCCTCTCTCCCTCTCTCTTTCTCTCTCTGTTGTTCCTCTCTCCTCTCTCTTTCTCTCTCTGTTGTTCCTCTCTCCTCTCTCTTTCTCTCTCTGTTGTTCCTCTCTCCTCTCTCTTTCTCTCTCTGTTGTTCCTCTCTCCTCTCTCTTTCTCTCTCTGTTGTTCCTCTCTCCTCTCTCTTTCTCTCTCTGTTGTTCCTCTCTCCTCTCTCTTTCTCTCTGTTGTTCTCCTCTCTCTCTCTCTTTCTCTCTCTGTTGTTCTCTCTCCTCTCTCTTTCTCTCTCTGTTTCCTCTCTCCTCTCTCTTTCTCTCTCTATTGTTCCTCTCTCCTCTCTCTTTCTCTCTCTGTTTTCCTCTCTCCTCTCTCTTTCTCTCTCTGTTGTTCCTCTCTCCTCTCTCTTTCTCTCTGTTCCTCTCTCCTCTCTCCTCTCTCTTTCCCTCTCTCTCTCTTTTTTCTCTCTCTCTCTCTCCTCTCTCTTTCTCTCTCTTTGTTCCTCTCTCCTCTCTCTTTCTCTCTCTGTTGTTCCTCTCTCTCTCTCTCTTTCTCTCTCTGTTGTTTCCCTCTCTCCTCTCTCTTTCTCTCTCTCTCTCTTTCTCTCTCTCTCTCTCTCTCTCTCTCTCTTTCTCTCTCTCTCTCTTTCTCTCTCTCTCTCTTTCTCTCTCTCTCTCCTCTCTCCCTCTCTCTCTTTCTCTCTCCTTCTCTCTTCCTCTCTCTTTCTCTCTCTGTTGTTCCTCTCTCTTTCTCTCTCTGTTGTTCCTCTCTCTCTGTTTTTCCTCTCTCCTCTCTCTCTGTTTTTCCTCTCTCCTCTCTCTTTCTCTCTGTGTTGTTTCTCTCTCTCTCTGTGTTATTTGTTTCTCTCTCTCTCTCTCTCTCTGTGTTATTTGTTTCTCTCTCTCTCTCTCTCTGTGTTATTTGTCTCTCTCTCTCTCTCTCTCTCTGTGTTATTTGTCTCTCTTTCTCTCTCTCCCCCTCTCTTTCTCTCTCTCTCCCCTCTCTCTCCCCGTGTTGTTTCTCTCTCCTCTCTCGTTTCTCTCTCCCCCTCTCTCTCTCTCTTTTTTCTCCCCCTCTCTCTCTCTGTTGTTTCTCTCTCCCCCTCTCTCTCTCTGTTGTTTCTCTCTCCCCCTCTCTCTCTGTGTTGTTTCTCTCTCTCCCCCCTCTCTGTGTTGTTTCTCTCTCTCCCCCCTCTCTGTGTTGTTTCTCTCTCTCCTCTCTCTCTCTCTCTCTCATATGGCATGTGGAACTAAAACAATCTTCCCTCGTGGACAAAATAATGGTTTGGTTCAAAGATGAGGAACACGCTTCAAATAGCGTAAACTACATTCCTTCGTTCCACTAGTTCTAACCTTCACAGCTATGCCACATGCATTGTAGTTAACCATATTCATTCCCTTTGTATTCCCTTCGTGAGATGTGAGTTCGATGTGCAGCTTCTTCCCATGAACTGCTGCTTTGTGCGAGCAACTCCCAAGAGGATGCTTCCTTGACCACTATGATCTTAACCTGTTCAACTCTATGGTTAACCATTATCTTCCCTGCATATCCTATATAAATTTTGCTTCTTACTCTGTAACCCACTACCTCTTGGGTCTTATTGTTAAAAAAATATTACAGAAAAACATTTGCATTTAGAGAATCCTCTTCATACTCATATACAAAGGAATGTTCTAAACAAATTCCAGTCTGCCAATTTTGGGCTTGGAATCATGTTGAAATACATTTTCATCAAATGTTTTGTAACATTATCCAAGAATTTAATCATAGTATGTTATATTGCTCTGTTTTAATATATACACAAATATTAGGTTGTAGAGAAAATACCACATTGCTATCCACAAAGAAATATTGTACATATATTTTGAAGTAACTATGCAATATTTTTGTAAAGTCTGTCATATTCTGTCAGTGAATCAGAAATTTGTAGAGGATAATGAAGGTGTTGAAAGCAATGATTGTCCTGACAAGTTATTTCAATAATATAACATGACATATGTAATATTTGTATGGCTGGCTGATTGTTTCTGAGTATGCTTATCTCCTATAGTAACTAGCTAATCCCTGTTGCAGATGTCTACTCGGGCACATTTGTTTGTTCAACATCCACAGAGCCAACCTATTATTTATACTGCAACTATGATGTGTTGAATTTCTGGGAGAGAATAATTTGGCATCATCAGCTGTTTGAACAAGACCAGTACACTCAAACTCTTGGTCATAACTTGTGGTTTCATGCTAACACTACCACTTCTGTGGTACCCCCCCCATAAACTCGTGTCTTAGTAGCATTATCATCTTGCTTGGGTTGAAATGATTAAAAATAAATAAAATGAATTTATAAATGTTTTATAAAAATAATTTTTTCTTCATTAAAAATTTATCACATCATTGTTATTCACAGTTCAAGGTTCGTTTCTGTTGATGGTCATGTACAGTAACTGCAAGAGCAATTAATAGTATAAAAGTAAAAATATATTTCATTTGTTTCTGGTAAGTTAGCAGTGAAAAAAAAAATACCATGAAAAATAAAAAAATATATTTCAGGATGAAATTTTTCATTAAAATTAATTTTTCAAGGCATACAAATATTTTTCTTATCCAAAAAGAGAAACTATTGTCTTGGACAACTACAAACAATATTTGTCCCTTTGCAATGAAGAACATTTTTTTCTTTTTTTAACTTGAAATCTTCCCCTGTGTCCAGTAGGTCTGCCTACCCAATTGGTGGGTTCTATATGAATGGGCTTTTAGTAATGAACAAAGTGTGGCAGAAATACCTCCTACATAATGGTAAGACATTAGTGGTAATGGTGTCTTTATCTAGCTAATGTCTTACCATTATGTGAAAGGTACTTTTGCCAAACTCTGTATAATGAACAGACAAACTTTTCTCAGTCAGAAGACTTTTTTAAAAAAAAAAGCTATACACAAGATTTTTTTTTTTTACTTAGAGCTTTGCCTCTTCCCCTATTTTGAAACTTCCCCTTTGTTTGGATTGATCTCAATTTTGTCTAACCCCAGGAGAGTTTTTTTTTCTGTTTATGAAATCAATTGCTCTTGCTCCTGGGATGCTTCTGTTTTGGTTTTATGGCAAAGGGTTCAGTATGTTAGATTAAAAACAAATTTGTTGAAGAAGGAAGGAAGGAAGGTCATTTTCCCAAAAGAGATTTCTGTATTTTTATTCTCTTTAAAGCATTTTGAATTTTAGTGGCTGGTATGCCAGCCACTGTGTGAAAATGTATATGCCATACTCATCAGGGAGACAGGGTTCAAAAAATTAAGGACTTTCTTGTTAAAATAAATAAAAAAGCAGTTTTAAATTTGCCAACTATATACAGGTATCCCTTGATTAGTGTAGCTAATGTGTACATTAAAAAATGTGCATTAATCGAATATAACTTATAGGAAATGATGTAATTTGTACCTCAAATTTTAGTCTCATTTACAATTAATTTCTAATTTGTGTATTTTTCATTGAAATATAGGTATATATTTTCTGTTTTTGGAAATTTTTCAAACATTTAGTATTTTATTTTAATCTAAAAGTTTTATTTATAATTTTTCCATAGTAAATGCATACATCTTTTATATTTCAATAAGTAAATTTCTGTATTTAATTAAATTTCCTTTTAATACCTTCAAAATGAACATGAAAAAAAAATCAGAATATTCAAAAAATTTTAAGACAAATATTCAAATATGTATTTTTTATTATCAGCTTATATTATAAAATTTATATTATCAATTTATACCATCCATTATTTTTTAACACTACTGTAATTAGAAAACGTAATACACGACAAACAAAATAGTTACCCATTTTCTATTTTTGAATTTTAGAAAATGTTTAATTGGTAACTATAAAAAAATCAATATTCGATTACTACGGTTAAACTGAAGAATGTTTTACCATACTAATCGAATTTTGGTATATAAAAATTTTAGCACACTAATCAAAAACACGTTAATTAAATGCACATTGAGATATTCCTGTATTCCATCTTTAGAGATATGGTTAATCAGTGAAAGAGAAATATCAGTTTCAGTCAAATAAATTTAGTTAAGCAATCATGACTTTAGACAGTGTTTTGACTGATTGACCATAATTTTTCTTTTATATATGATTGATAATAATAAAAATGAAGTTTAGTTAAATGCTTTCTTTGTATATTTTATTAGACCTGTGCAAAATTTTTTAGCA
This sequence comes from Acanthosepion pharaonis, assembly GCA_903632075.3. NCBI lineage: Eukaryota > Metazoa > Mollusca > Cephalopoda > Sepiida > Sepiidae > Acanthosepion > Acanthosepion pharaonis. The sequence goes on along the minus strand of CAHIKZ030004146.1, from coordinate 3,249,158 downwards.
GTTTATCTATTTCTTTATTAATAATTGGAGATCACAGAGATACACAGAAGAAAATTTATAATAATTGTTGTAGTGTACCTATAGATGATAATGGGTATATAGTAAATACTGTATGTTGGTCTGCAGTCAGAGATTCATTGTGGAATTCACTTGACTCACTCCTAGCAGTTGACTACTTCTTGTATGCGCTGCTGGCGAATCTTGTATGTGTTGTTCTTGTCCTAAGTATTATCGTTCATTATTCAACCTTCATGTGATTATTCTATTCAGTGACCTTCACTAGGTTACTACAACAACAATAATAAAAAAACAAAAACTGGAAACTTTTTCACATATTGAATATAAAATAATTAAAATTTGTTTATATGATGGCATTTATATTGCATGTCTGTGTGAAATTGTGAATTATAAAATTCAGTATTATAAAGCATTAATTTTTTTTTATTTAATTTATTATTGATTGATTCATTCACTTTCTATGGCTTATCAACTCATTGCATGTTTTTAAAGCCAGAATATATTTTTAGATTTTAAAATATTGGGGGGGGATTTTCTTTTTAATGGTTTAGTGATAAAGTCTTACTAATTAATCCATAGCTGGAGGGAGAAGAGCTGGATTCATACTTAATCAGAATTTGATAAACAAACAAGAAATTATGATGTGGATATAAAGTGGGCGATCAATGCTACATTATAATCAATATGTAAACTGATCTCTCACTTTGTAACCATGGTAGTTTCCATCCATTTATAGTTGAGAGAATGTAAATAAATCTAAAAGATATGCCTGTGTAGCTAATCAGTATTTCATTGATTGATTGATTTGTTTTCTAGGGCTTATCAACCCTTTGCAGATTTTTTTTAAAGCCAGAAAATATTTTTTTAGTTTGTAATTTTTTCGAGATAATGATTTAGTGATACAATCTTACTAATTAACCCATAGCTGGAGGGAAAAGACATAGATTCATGCCCTTTCCCAAGGGTATTTACGTGTAAGTGAATATCACAAATCCAAATTGAACTTTAATTCCTGATTAACAATTCTGAGCTATTATCCATTACACCACCTGCACTTCCAAGCTTTCAGCATGTGGTATTCACAAGTGTTCATCCATCTAGGTTATGACCAGGTTCAACGTTGCTTAACTTCAGTGATTGTATGGGAGTTGGTGTTTCAACATGATGTGGTCATAAGCCAGATAATTGGTACATATGTTTGAGTAGACGTACCTGGTTTTTTGGTGGGGAAGTAAGTGAAATTAATGTCTATCAGCCTGCAGACTGAAAGTCATACTAAAGAAAATGTTCTTCAACTTTTTACTATGAGGAATCACTTTCAAGCCAGGTATGCTTTAACAATAATATTTATAGTGATAGAAATTAGGAGGATTTGAGATAATTATATATATTATATTATAATATTATTATAAGTAATTCATCAAGTCGAAGAAACCTCAACAGAATGCAGAAAACACTGCATGGCCATTTCGTCCTATATTTGGCACTCATCAGCAGTGTGCATCCACTACTGTGAATTGAAACCTGGTCAGTTATGTTATCAGGCAAACATCATACCAACTGTTCCAACGGGCCTCAGTGACGAAGAGGTAGCGAATCAGACTTGATGTAGCACCACTCGATCACATATTCCGTGGTGGAACTCATCCAAGTTTCTCTTTTACTCATAGGTCTGTGCCCCCACGAGCCACGACTACTATCACCAAGCCGCTCCATCCAGAGCATTAGAAGCCAGTTCAAGCAAGGATATACAAGTGATATCACTTGTATATCTTTGCTTGAATCGGCTTCAATGAAAGATACAGATTTCTTAAAGATGTTAATTGAGCCTTGCTGTGCAACAACATAAAATTTTTGAGAAAATAGAAACAAATAGGTCACTCATACTTAGCATCAGAAAGAGTTGAAATTTTTAGGGCTTATAATATGGAAAGACAGCTTAGAAAATTTGATACTCACAGGATATATTGAAGGCAAACGGGGCAGGAAAGCCATGCATAACCTACCTAATGAGTTTGTGTAAATAGCTGTCAGAAATAGGATTAGTATAGATAATAAAAGGACAAACTTTACTCAGTGCTACAAAGAACAGGAAAATGTTGAGAGCCATGAGAGCTTACTTTCTAAAAGAACATGGTGTATAGAAGAAGAATTCTATTTAATGAGATTGGTTATCATTTTCATGGTTTTGAATCTGCACTTGTTGAGAGCCAATCATTTCCAAATTACTGATTGAGTATCACCTAATCTGAGTCCTTTATGAGCATACGTCTCCTGCTTACACATCATTTGCTCTCCTTGTGGAGACGTATGCTTTTTCTGTTCTTGTGATACAAGGTGAAGAGCTTACTTCAAAAGATTACTTTTTAAATCTCTTCATTTGCTCAGTACCTGCAATGTGACATTGGCATTGGAAAGTTAATCGATAACATTTCACTGCAAGTGTTGTAAACACCTGACTTATTAGCAAATCCTGTTTAGAGAGATTTTCTTGTTTGGAGATAATCTCACATGGTGATTATCTTCGCATAAATTCATCCAGTTGTAAAAAGTTTGATAGCTAATTTTTTAATCTAAGGTCATTATCATTGTTGCTGATAAATAGTATTTTCTCATCAAAGCAGAATTTGTTGTGTTTACTCAGGTATAAGTTGACATTGTGTATAAATACTTTTATTTTTTAATCATTTCACCCTAAGCAAGATGATAAAGCTACTAAGATGCCAGTGGGTCACTGAGAGTGAAAGAGAATAAGAAAACTTTAATGGGGAGAAAGAAAAGAATGTTTCAGGAGAATGGTGATTGATGTAACATTTAAAGTTTTCAAGATTGTATGTGGTAGAGAAGCAAGAAACTGGAAGAGAGTTCCACAGCTGAGAAGTGTAAGAAAATAAATTATTAGAATAGAACTTACAGTTCCATCTATCTATTTCAGCAGTAAAATGATGAGACCTAACTGCCAGTCTAGTATTACGCTTAAATTCATGCAGTTGAGGTACTGAGGTCGGAGAGCTCATCAAAATTATTGTCATGAAAAATATTTATAGAAATGAGGACGTTGTGACAGTGGGGAAAGTGACTGAATTCGAGATGTCAGGTCTGGACCAATAACATTACAGACCCTTCGTTACGATTTTTGTCAAGAAAATATATAGCAGATATGGTAACAGTATTCAGTTCATGGACAAATGGTAGATCTATAAATATGTAAGATAGATTCTGCTAAAAACAATTGCCTGGCATGGCACAGTGAACCCATTTTCCTAGTAGTAGATCTATTAATTGATTCAGTATAAACATTCCATTTTATGATAATGGAAAACAAGAACCCAAGAAGGTGCAATGAGTTGTTATACTGAAAGTTAGCATCAGCCATGCTTATAAAATTAGTAAAAAGTAGGAAAATTGTTGTAACATCCTTTCAAGTATGGATAGGTTTCTTTTTCTCTGCTTAAATTTCTGGAATGAGGAGTTATCATTATTTAAATTTTTGACTAATATCTCCATCTTTGTTTCATTATCACGTCATTTTGCCTTTTGACTTTCTTCAGGTTTCTTTTGACCTGGGTAAACTTCTGAGAATTTTGAACCAAACCTTTTATTTAATCTTTGTGGGTAGATCACTGTCATACTGTTAGCCATGCTCATTGTCCAAACAGATAATCGTCAAGTCAATTAAAACATTGGTTTGTGGATTTGGTGACATAGTAATTGTGAGTTCAATCACTGGGTGAGGTAGTACAGATGTAGACTCAGTGGAAACAGGTTAAGTAATAATTGAGGAGTATTAAAAAGAACCTGACAATATATACTTAGATATGGACGGTGGAATGAGAACAATCACCCCCCTCCCTATATAAAATAAATTTCTGGCTGGAATTACTTGAAGGCTAAACAGATTGATACACCTGAAGGAGGGCAGAGGGCACAGTGGTTGAAACATTGTAATAATAACAACAAAGATAATTGCATTAGTTAATGAAAATAATGTAGATAGACTTCTTTTCTTGAAAACTTGAAAAGCATTGATATTTCTACTTTTACCTCATCTTGAATACTGGGTGTTTAGGTAATATGTCACTATCTCAGCCATGACATAGGTTCAATATCATTTCTTTTTTTTCTATATCTTATATATAAAGTACAGTGTATGTGTCCCCCTCCCCCGCAGCAACTCCTCCGCTCCCACTGGTTTGATTTCAATGATTCATAGCTTATTCAAAAGCCCTAGAAAACTTAGGTGAAGGGAATGATTTTCGTTGAGCTCAGATTCAGGATTGCCAGATTATGCAAGGTTAAAAATATATATTAATATATTTTACTAGCCATTATCTTTGTTTCCATGGTTCAGGGAGAGTAACTCTTATTTTCCTTTAGTATTCAAAATTGCAGTGCGTGTTTTATTATAAACTAGCTTAAAAACTGCCCTCTCGAGCAGCATTTAAGCTAGCTCCTGTAGATGATTTTTGATTTGGCCATCATCACAATAGCTAGGGAAGGAGTAGATACAATAGGCATCAATAAACTACAGAAGAACTCAAAATTGATTGCTGCATTTAAGTATTAATGCTTTTTAAAAGTTCAATAATAATTCTTCTGCTGCCACTTAATTTAAAGACGATTTGATGTACATAGATCCTTATTTTCTGTACAAACAATTATTTTTATTTCATAGATGGCAGAACAGGGGCAATTTATAAGATTAATTTAGTGTGAAAATAGAAATTAGAATTAGTTATACATTCAACATTTGAAGTGTTATAGAAACATAATAGCTAGTTAAGTAAAACCTATATTATGGAATCTATATGAATAAATGCGAAATTGGAGCACAATTATCCAACAAATTCTGGGGTTAAAAAGCCCAAGTCTATAGTAATTTAAATGCTAAAATCTCAATATCTGTATTTATTATCTACTTCTAGGTGATATCATTCTTCAGGTTTAACTAATTTGCATATTGATTTTTAAAAAAGTATATTTCATTAATTAACTGTCCTTCATTTGTGTTCTTTTATTCAGGGATTTTTTGATCTTCATATCAAAAATAGTTCTGTTTAGGAATATTGTCTTGTATAGTGTAGAAAAGTGTTTGAAATTTTCATTTTATTTGGCCGTCAGCAAGTTGGCATCTATTTGTAAAACTTTCCTTAACTATAACAAGCCAATTTATGAATGAAATGTTCATTTAAAATTTTTATTTCAAGTAGTGAATATATCTTACTTTGCAAAGCGGTAGTGAGTAGGCAAAGCCTGCTAGTTCTAAATATAAAAATAAAACATCACCCGCAGTTAAAGGTGAAAGGTGAACTTCTTCACACTTTTTGGGGGGGGGATGTTTGTAATGAATTGGTAGGGAGTGGGGATTACGAAGTTAACCAAGTTGAAAATGGTGGCAGAATGGAAAAGTGACTAAATGGTATCTACCCTGTACAGGATGTTCAATAATTAGCATTACAAAGATTTTTGTCCATCTTTATTAAACCAAATTTGTAAATATTTTACAAAGCAGAAACAAAAACTAAATGTCTATAAACTTACTTGATACACTATCTATTCAATATGTCCTCCTCCTGTGTCAATAACTTGCTGAAGATGCTTGGTGGATGAGTATTATCCTGGCATGAGGCAAAGATAACACTTTGGGGAATTTTGTCCCAGAGTTTTGCCTTCAGAGACTGTGGTGGGGTGTAGTAGAAACCTTGTTTTCTAAGATACCCTAGATGCTATAATCAAGAGGATTCAGGTCTGGGTTTGATGGGGGCCCTTCTTCTTTCATGATGACCATTTGTTGCTTGCCTGTCTTGAGTTGTTTTTGCCCCATGAGAGGGTGATGAGTCTTGTTGGAGTGAACAACATCAGTTTTTGAAATGTTTTTTAGCCCGAGGCAACAGCGATGACTCAAGAATGTCCATCACATAATTTTCTTTGTTCCACAAAAACCAGAGTACTTATTCTTGTCACCATAACAGAAGCTCACACCATCAGAGTTTGCTCCTTGTCTTCAAGTAACTATCCAAAGCTCACTGCCTCCAGTTTGAGACCAAAATGTGTTTGAGGAGGACTTGGCATCTGGCCTGTTGTTTATCCACAGAGCTTACAGATAACAGCAATTTCTTTTGGTGTTTGTAAGATGTCTTAAGATCTTTATGGAGAATGATCGACATGGTTCCGATGGACACATTCACTTCTTTTGTAAGAGACCTCTTTGGATTTCTTCTCAGCTTTTCCTCTGGATTTGATGAGCTCTGGGGTTCAAGCAGTTCAAGGATGACCTTTTAGTTAAGTTTTTAGCCATTTCCAAATCTAATGCCTGAAATAATAAAATATAAGTTCTATTAAAAAAAATCATATAACATCCCCCCCCCCAAAATTTTTTAAATTAAATTGAGTGTAACAATAAATATTGAATACCCTGTAGATGTATTCTATATTTTAAACCATCAATGATGCAGTTGTAATTTGGCCACCTTGAATTTTGAGAAAAAAAAATTGTCAAAATATTTTCACTGAAATGTGATGTTAGCATTTAAGCAATGTATTATTTAGCTGCAAAACTTCAGGGTAAATTTTCAAAGTTTATTTTAGAAAAAAATAGTATTTTTATTGCTGGATATTCGTGCTAATTTGTATATTTGTGCCGACTATGCTTTCCTCAGATCATCCTTAATTGAACATGGGTGCTGAATAATTAAATTAAGTGTACATAATATTTTTGGAAGAATTAGTGGTTGCTAAAAGATTGTCTCATTAAAAATGATGTTCCTTTGCCAAGCAGAGATGTTATCTGAAACAAGTCTGTTGTATGTACAACCACCTTTGATGACCTTATAATAAAATCATTTTGAAATTGTTACACAAAATCATAGTATTGAAACATGAAAGCTTTTGTGTAGCGATTTTGAAATGTTTTTATTATAATCTCTTATAATATAAATATAATAATATTATACATTGGAGGTGTTGCAAACATACATCCCACATATTCCTCCCATATAATGACATTAGTGAGTTGAAGACACCATTGCCACTAATGTCTTAGCATTTTCTGGGAGGTATATGTGAGAGGTATTTCTGCTGCACCCTGTATAGGGTTCTGACCATAAGCCTTTTAATACCTTTTTGTAAAATTAAAATAGCAATGATTTTTGTAAGAAAAAAAAAATCTTCTTAAAAAATTACTTTGCATATTTTTCTATAGAAATCAAAGGAAACAGAATATTTCCATTTTTTTTTTTTTGCAAATACTTATAAATTCTGTAAAAAGGAAATAAATTGATACTGCACTTAACACTGCCATTGGCAGCCTTTATGGCTAGTAAGTGGTAAAATTGTTTTTGTTGCTCTAGCATATCGGAACTTTGAATAACAAAAATGTTTAATGTTTTTTAGTTGTAAATAATTCTCATACAAATTCTGTAAATAGCAAGTGACTTGACATTGGACTTAATGGCTGACTTTGATGGCTTTTAAGTAAATATAAATCATACTTATTATAAAACCCAGGCTGTGTGTGTGTGTCTGTTCGTTTATATACTGGATCAGATTTCCTACATTTTTCAACCGATTTCAACAAAACTTCACAGGACTACGTAAAATTACCTTGCAGTGCCAAAAATTGGAAAAACACAATTGTTTTTGCATGAAATCAATTTGAAAACACGATTAACAGGCATCGCTCTCATGAGAATGAAAGGAGGACAACTCATATCAAGTTATACTTATTATAAAACCCAGGTTGTTTGTTTGTGTGTGTTCATTTATATATGGGATCGGATTTCCTACATTTTTCAACTGATTTCAACAAAACTTCACTTTTTTTTTGGCTGGTAGTGTTTCTTATTGTCTTGCACACTTTTTTTTCTTTATTTTTACATTCAGAATGCTTTAAAATTCCATTTACAAGACAATTGTTTATAATAAAATTCTATTCAATTGGTAGACTCATAACGGTTGAAAACAATGTTTTTGTTTGAGTTTGGGTTTGACCAATTTCTAAAATAAAAATAAAAAAACGAATTAAGACATGCGTGTCTGTCAATCTTAAACAATAATTTTTGTCAATTTTATTTTTCAGTCTATGATGGTCGATACTTGATCTATCTCTTACTGTTACAGCCCCGGGCAACGCCGGGCTCTACTGCTAGTGTTAAAATATATTAATTTGACATTCTTAGTTAAGTCTTGATTATTTCCATTTGCATATATCTTAAGAATTTGTTCTCTTTCTTCCTTTATATTCATTTATCAGTATCAACATTTTATTTTGTTTGTTCCTCCCATTTTTATTGATTACATTGACAAGTTGAACACATTCTTAATGATCTTTCTTTTTGAATTGATTAAATGCTTGATAATATTGAAATATATTAGCAAAAGAATAAGTTTAGCCGAGCTGAATTTCTGTGGCTGCAGTAATCTTTAGGGAAATCATAAATCATATTAGTGTCAAATTACAACCGACTCCCTTTGATTGCTCTTACTAACAGGAATAAATCTAATTTTTCATTCTAATTATCAATATCGGTTAATTGATTTTATTAAGTTAACAACATATGCTATGTTCACTGGATGAGAAATGCAATAGAGAATGTATTTTGAAATTTCATGTTGTCATACATTAGACATTAATAATTTTGGCTTTTGGAAGCAGACTGTTCTTTTACCAGAATTCTGATGCTGGCAGAGAAAGATCTTTTACATCTTTCTTTTAACCCTAGAACACTAACCATGGGTATCTAGTACCCAGTGCAAATTTTCCTATTTTTAATTACAATTTTCAGTACCTGATTTTCTTACCTAAATAATGTTTTTCAGTTCCTATTAATGTTAAATCAAAGTACAAAGTTTGAAGTGCCTGCATATAAAATATTTCAAATATAGATTTATATTTAATATTTTTTTTGATATTTTCAAAATCAGGTATGATATACCCATGGTTAGTAGTAGTGTAACTTTAATTGATGGTTAGTGTTCTCGGGCTAATGATGTCATTCACAAAAAAATTTTCATTTTTATCCATTAACTTATATGAGGTGATGCAAAAAAAAAAACCGAAACAAAATGGTGCTTGATTAACCCATTACCTGCCATGATTACCTGTTAAATTTGGGATCTGTTAAAATTAAATTCACTACATGTTATTCCTTCTATTTACATTGGATTGCTTACATACCTTACATTTGCAGAGGTATATTTTACAACAATTAGCCTTTAAAGTTTTTATTATCAGCCATAAGAAGACACTTTCTGTCGTAATTTTACATTTCATGAGTAGAAAAATAATGACTATTGTGAAAAGTATTTTTTTATTATTTCTAATGAATATTTTTTTTGAAGTTTTATACACATATATATTTGATGTTCTAGTTTCTATAAATATGACAATGGTAACTACTGAAATTAAATATAAGGAATAAATAAACTCCTAAAACACCTGTCTGGGCCAAAAATGCACATTAAAAAAATTTGGCAGTTAATGGCTTAATAAAAATTTTATTTGTTGAAATATGTTATGTATTCCCACTTTCCTCTTGTAATTGATACTCTTTAAGTGTTTTTAATCTCCATGACTAGAAACATGCTTCAGAATCTTCCTTTTAGTCTTTAGCATGCTTATTTTTTTTATTTTTATTTTTTTCACATGTTCTAAAAATCTTTATTTTGACGACACTTTTCAAATTGTTGAAGAGAGAGAAATTTTTATGGTATCGGATCTAACACCATGAAAATCGTCTTCCAGAGGTAATCTTCCCAAACCTCACTTTCCAGCCTTGACAGTCCCAAATTATTTATTTGGCTTTGTGGGGGATGACACATTTTCCAACCCATTTCCAGCAAATACAACATCACATGCCTGTCACTATTTTATCACTATTTCCATGACAAATATTCAGATGAGCTTCATTCATTAGTTTTTACCTATTCAGAAATTTGTAACTGTGACTTTCCTAGTCAGTATCTATCTCTATGGTGCTGCCACCTTAACAACAGGGAACACAGGTTCTCTCCCAGTCCTACAGAATCCTTCCTCACTGACTCCAGCGATGCCTGGCCCTTCTGGTCCTGCTTAAATTGCAAAACGGAAAAGTTGTTGGTCACTATAGAGCAAACCTTCAGAAATGGGGATATACCACCAATGATGATCTCAACTGCCAATCCAGGCAATTTCAAAATATGGGGTAAACTAGAAGATGCTCCAATCTTGAAGATTAATGCATACATAAGACCTTGAAACCCTAACACCCCAGGCAAGGGTCTGTGTGCAACAAGTCAAACTACCCTCACTTTCCCTGTATCCCAATTGTAAGTCGAAAGTTCCACACAACTTTTCCCAACAACCACTGCTTTGTGGAACACGCTCCCACGTGGATGCTTCTTTGAACGCTACAATCTTAAGCTCTTCAAGAGTCAATTGTTACCTATACGCCATATCCTCATAATCTTCACTCCCTAATTTTATGTTCAAATCACACATCCTCTATCTTGAGTGACTCTTGAGCCTTGTATTGAGTGAACTAATGATGAAAGAAACTATTGTAAGGTGAATTTCACTGTTATGTTAATAACCCTTTTTGACTTGATTCTGATCCAAAATTTTTGGCATTATGCATGAATGCATACTATATATCAGTCAATAACATTTTTCTTATTATTGTCTCCCCCACCCCTGGAATCACTATCAGATAATGGTTTATCTTTTACTTCTTGATATCTGTGATTTTCTCTGTTATCTCACTATCTAACTCCTGGCCCCTAATTCCCAAGTATCCCAAGAATAGATATCTAGTTGTTTCAGTGAAGTTGGAAGCAAGTGAAAGGTTCTTCAAGCGTGTGTCTGTTTGTATGTATTTTCTGTTATCCTTTAGAAGTTCTTAAATTAGATTTATTCATACTTTTGTGATGATTCTTATCAGTATTTTACAGAATTATCTGCAGGCATCTAGTAATATATTAACTTAATTATGAAAGGGAAAATATATAATGTCTATGTATATACACCCCACATGGACTTAATACTTGCATCTCTCTCTCTCACTCACACACACTCTCGCTCTTGATAAAATAATTTAATCAGTCAAGCACTGTGGGGAGTAAGAATGGAATTTGTAAACGGTCATTATTACTGATGATAATGCAAGACTCTCCTAGCGATTGAGTTCTCTGAGTGACTGGTGTGTTTATGAAAAAATAAATACACAAAAATTCAGCTTTCTCTCTGCCGGGCATCAATGGCCTAGGGGTAAGAATCTTCAACTAATGCCAAATCAGTTGGGTTTCAGTCCCAGCTTAAAGTGATCTCTGTGGATGATGAGATATATATGCATATTCTCTAATAGAGAAGAAAACAGATTTACTCTGAATGAACTGATTTAAAATGTAACTGGCACTAACAGCTCGTGTGTGTATATGTATGTATGTATGTATGTAAGAAAAAAAAACATTCCGATCCCTGATTGTTGATTCTGATAAGGTAATTTGATTTATTGCCTCTCTTTTCCCTATAAGATCCCAATGCATTTCCTTACACAGTTTATCTTTCATTATGACCTGAAGATGCCAAACTTAGCATATGTAGTTGTTAGCCAGCAAAACACTTCATTAGTAACTTTTCCACTTTGTCCCATTATCTTCGCTTTTGTTTCAGATACTATTACACATACTACTAACACACACACATACACACAATGTATTCCCTGTAATTGGTGACTATCTACAACTAAAAGTTTAATGTGTTCTCATGCAATTGTCTGACGGTCAGCAACGGTCATTTTAGAAAATGGGCACTTCATACCCCCTTGGCAAGTCCAAGATATTACAGGGGTAGTCCATCGTTAAAGAATGGTAAAATCACAAAAAAAAAAAAAAGATCTGAAAAGTTAGGTGTACTGAGAAAGTGCTTGGTATCATGGTGAACAGTAGGACCTCAGCAAAGGAATATACTGCCCTCAAAGTTCCCCATGGTAGAGCATGTAACAAAAAAAATAAGCAACTATTACTATGTATGTATGTATGTATGTGTGTATATATATATATATATATATATATATACTGTTTAATGATAATTAAAAAAATGCTTGGTAAAATAACAGTTAAATTTTATACTCATGAATGTTGATTTTTGATTGCATGCTAGCACAATCATCCATGGCTTCTGAATAGTGCTTTCTACCAAATTTCATTCACAAGGCTTGTGTGTGTATATATACACACACACTAGCATGCAATCACAAATCAACATTCATGAGTATAAAATTTAACTGTTATTTTACACCAAGCATTTTTTTTAATTATCAGTAGCATTCACTGTATGCTATTTGATTTATTTATTTATATATATATATATATATATATATATATATGATGTGATGTAGCAATGGTTATCAATACAAATGGAATCAGCAACTATATACAAATTCTGGCTTGTATTTGCTTAATACAAATTTCTTATTTGTATTAAGTTAATTCAAGTCATTTCCTGCTTTCAATATCCGCACAAAATAAAATAGGATAAGTTTGTATGATTATCGGCACAGAGTTGTTGTATCATTCATATTTGAGCCAAGTCTCATTGTGTTCATTTAGCTCTGTTTTCTTTGAAAAATGCATGGATCAATATCAAAACACTGATTTTGATTTTTAAATCATAATACGCCTCTTCTAAAGCTAATTGTCAATTTTTTATTTATTGCATTTCATGATTTTTTTTTTTTCTTCTAGTCCCAAGGCCGATGTGAAATCATGTTAACTTTGGAGAAGGTTGTGGCTGGATTGGGGTCTGCTGGTTCCTCTTGCCACAAGGACATTTATAAAGCTGCCCGCCAAGCAATGACTGACAGATCCATGGCTGTACGTTGTGCTGCTGCCAAGGTATGTAATTCAAACTTATTAACTTGATATAAATGACACCTCTTCATAAATATTTATTGAATTCTGATTCATTTACTTCACTGAGGAATGAGATCTTTCCTGATTTTGATTGTGAAATCTGTTCAGAAAGTTAAGAAAGCAGAGAGGGGGGGAACTTGTTGCACATGCATAAACTCTCCCCCATGTGGTTACTCAGTTTGCAAATAAGATGCCATTAAGTATGCTTGTGTACTATATAACTATCACATTCACATTTTGTGCAGATTTTTTGGCAAGACCTTGTCTTATGCAGATCTGTAAGCCTCTTTATAGTCCAGGTTTGGCTCCCTTTGATTTCTGGATTTTTCCCAAAATTAAACTTGCCAGAGAAAAGTAGAATATTTCAGACTGTGGATGAGATTTTATCTGACAAGGCAGTGAGTGATCCTGAAATAACTTTTGTCAAATGAAAAAAACTTCTGGGGTAAGGGAGAGTATTTTGAAGGGGACTGAGGCACTATTATTCCTAGGGAGGTTAGATTTTCATTAACATTAAAAGGTGGAATACTTTTCATATGTGTGTGTATATATATATATATATATATATATATATATATCATTTAAATCCTTAAAAAAATATAGTTTTTCTTTTTTAAGAATCTTTAACAAATTTTTTGGTTACAAGAATTTTAAAAAATCCTTCTTGGTTTGACAGGCTGTTATGTTATTTTCGTATGGTGTTAATTCTCACTTTTTTTCATTCTTACCCTTGTTTTTTAAAATCTAAATTAAATATGTTTGAAAAATAGTCATCTCCTTGTACTGTTCCAGAAAGTACCTGACTCTTTCTGACACATTTTCTCTTTATAAGATTCAGATCAAACCTAAAAACCTATTGGAATATTGCTACTATATCTGGCCTGGAGCTGCACAATCTTCTTTCCAATCTTTACTTTTTAATCAAGTCACCCCAAACAGGGAAATAATATCACTAAAACAGAAGGGGTTATAGGAATGAAAGAGAATTAAAAGATTTTAGAAGGAATAGGAAACCCAATCATAAACAGGAAACCAGGGATAAACCTCTACTCCTGTCCAATAACCTGTATTTCTTAAACTTGAGGTACCTATAGATATTTTAACTGTTGTCTTATACAATTGCTTATGGCTAGATAGCATTGAAGCATTGGTTCTCACTCAGTCACTGAAGTTAAGCAACATTGAGCTTGGTAAGTACTCAAATTGGTGACCACTAGAATACCAAGTGCTGTAAGCTACTTGACAGGTATAGCAAGCTGGTGATAGATATAATCTCACAACTTATACTAATAGAAGACCTTGATATGTGGAGTACTTTTTGACTGACAGGTCACAAGACCTACTTGGGTGAGTGTATCTGATACAGTTCCTCAGAGATTTTATTAGGTAATATTACTGGTTGAACAAGATCAGTAAGTTTCAAATATAGTAGGAAATATAACAAGCAGCAGCAGCAATTATCAGCAGTCAGGTAAGGTTTAAGGCTCCAAGTTCTCACCTCAGGATTGTCACAATAGAAAAACAGCCCAGTGAATTAAAACATTTGTTTGTAAAATTGGTGATCTAGTAATTGGGGATTCAATCTTTCGGTATTCAATCAAAACGGAGCGAGCAATAGTTTGAGCTGTACTAAATAAGAACAAGATGAGATATCCTGAAAGAGGGTCAGCAAAATGAGAACAATCTATCTCCATGGATTAAACAATGGGCTCCCTTCAAAAATTCATGATTACTGCTATATATATATATATATATATATATATATATATATATTCTTTATAGTACTGCTTAGTTATTACTTACTCTGTTTTCATTGAATTTATCTGTACCATCCAATCCAGGAATTGAACACAATTATAATGCTACCAAATTCACAAACTAATGTTTTAATCCAGTAGGCTATTGTACCCTGGGACAATAGACATGGACAGTGGAACAAAGACTATCTATCTCCATAGATTAAATAAAGGTTTTGATTCAAAATTCCCTAAAAGTTACTGGGATCAACAGACAATTGTGGGCCCAATAGTTTGAAACATTGTGATAACAACAAAGATGAGGACAATAGTCTGCATGTAAATAATGTAGAATCCTCCTCCCAGAAATATAGTCAGAAATTGGCAGGAAGTATTAAAACAAAATAAAGAAAACAAAAAAAAAAAAAAATGGTAGTTGTTTGAAAATTGGCAATCAACAGAAGAGGAAAGCAAAGTCATTTCACATGTCACTTGAGACAGGAGGCAATGATTTTTGTTCTCATTTCTGTAATTAATTGTAGCAATTGTGAATTTTTACTGGGCCTGGTTTCTAGACTAATACCTAAAACTGCCCTGTTACAAGTGCAAATTGACTGCAAACTGTCCCAGCCTGAGTTTGAAATCTCTTTGCTGATTTTGTTCTTCATGTTTTTAACCATCAAGTCATCCTCACCTTCGAGCTGACAATGAAAGGAAGCCATTTTTCTTAGTCAAAACAATTAACATTTATATAATTAACATTGTCCACTCTGACCATTCTGAGTGTTGTTTTTTTGCAGCCTTGCTTTTACTGCTATATTTACTCAATTGGTCAAATATTTTTACTATTTTGGCATTCTTTTAGTCAATTTGTAGTATATGTCATGACATTAGACAAGGGAAATAGATGTAAATAAAATCTATTGGAGTAGGCACTTAATTCTATAAGCAACAAGTGGTATAAATTATGGCAGACCAGCCTGAGTTGTTTGTCAAAATGTTTTTTTTTTTTTTCATAGCTATTGTTAGTAATTTCAGTTAATAATATTTATTTTTGGCATTTAGATAAATTTGGTTGGATAAAATAAATGAAGAAAAGTAAATTGCAGTAAAACAGGTTTGTTTTGAATTTATTAGTCAGTTTAACTAGCATAGTGCCTCCCAAAAATGATAGAATTATTTTATATATGGCTTATTACTTTTGTATTGTATCTGAATATCTGTACTCTGCTTAGGACCAAAGTCTAGCTCTGCCTATGATCAGTGCAGTAGCTGTGCACTTGCTATATTTTCTGCCAATAATCAGTGTAGTATTTGTGTTCTTTTGAAAAATCTTTTTTACAGACATATGCAAATGCACACACATACATGAAGATAACCAAAACAAACCAAGCTATTGGTAAAGTATCAAAGAACAATCCTACCAACAACAAGTCTGCCAAAGGAAAAAGCATGAAAAGGAAAAAGAAAGACCAAGAAAAAAACAAATGAAGGGAAACACAAAAGGAAAAAAGACAGCTACCTACACAAAAACTAGGAAGGTGAAGTAGTGAATACCTCTAGAAATTTAGACATAGCAGTAATATATATATATATATATATATATATATGTGTGCTTGCACCTAAGTCATTCTAAAAGGTGAATAATATAAGAATCAAATCATTAGAGTGAGGAGCAAAAGATAATGAGGAAGTATTAAAGACAGGTACGGAAACAAAGTTGAGGCAGAGAAATGGATGAGGGGGGGAAAAATAAGAGGCAGGTGTAGAAATCAAACTCTTCTTCAACAATTCTTTTGGTTGAGCATCCACATTTTGTTGTTTCTATCCTCAAGTGTATTCTGCACCCAGTAACCTTCATGGTATCTTGAATGGAGTTGTTAAATCAAGAAGGACATGGCAGTAATAAGCCTATGGTTGAAATAAAGGATTCTATTACAAATTCTGTTTGTTACGGTAAGGGTTTACATAAGTGTTACGGGACCTTACCCATAATAACATAATGGACTATTCTATATGTAATAAATACTGCACCTCAAGAGGAAGCAGGGAGTACAGTCTGAAGTCTGGAGTGAAGTCCGTGAGGAGTCAGTCGCGTTCAGACAATTACTACTAAACCTGATTGTTCGTACTAACACTTTTTACTTCTCTGTATATATTCCTGTTTGTAATTCCATGTTATTCCATATCCATGTTCGGGTTCTTCTTTATTGGTTCTACCTTGGACCATTACCTTTGGACCATAACAATAAGTATAACACATGATAAAAACAACAAAGTTATGAGACTGCTAGTCAGAAAGTGTTGTATATCCCAGTGATTTCCATATGGGAAAACACTTCATGCCCAGAAGATGAATTTTAGTCAGAAGAGAACTTTGTGAATGAATCAAATGAAAGTTTCCTGATCCGTTTGAAATAGAGATTTCATTTGATTGTAATTAATAAAGCAATTTGGTTTCATAAACTATTTCTGCAATTATTTCTATAAATTTTAATTGACAAAAAAGATTTGTAAAATAGACAGTTCTTAGTTATACATTGCATTTTTGCTTCACTCTGGCTTGAGAAATTATGTGAGAATTCATTTCATGACTCTCTCTCTCGCTATATATATATATATATAATTTTATAGGTCAAAAGTTTGAGGCCACCCTCTAGTGGATTTCAAAGAATGACCTAAAAATTAAAGGTTACATACTTTGTCAAAATTTACTGGAACAGTAAAAGCGGAGATTTCCACATATTATTAAAAATAATTTTTTCTTTTGTTTTTCAATGTTAAATATTCTCGATATTAGACATTTTCTGTGTTAGTAATCCGAATTTCTTTCTTGAATTGGCAATGAAGAGTTCTGCGCGAAGGGTCATAAAACAGTCAAGGTTGGTCCAAGCGAGATGATGAATTGCTTATTGGCATTTTATCTTTTAATGTTTCACTGACCCCTATGTGTTCTTGGATCTGTTTCCATTTTGTGTGTTTCTGTCAGCATGCGTGTATATATGCGTGCGTATATTCCCCCTCCATACATATATTGTCTTACTACGAGGAATCAGTAAACTCATTTGTACATATACACGCATACACACACATTTACCTGAAGACGGCCATGAGACCAGAAACATGTGTAGTACAATTATGTAAAACAAAGTATAATATTTTTTCTAAATAAATCCACATTACAACCAAAAATGTTTACGGCATCTCTCTTCTCTTCTTTTTAATATATATATATATATATATATATATATATGTATGTATGTATGTATGTATGTATGTAACAGGTTGTCAACCAAGTCATTAACACTTGACCAGCACAGCTCAGTACTTCAACTAGTATGAATATAAATACAGTTCATATTTTCATATAATAACCCAGAACCATCTATAAAGTTCCGCACAGCGGTTCTAAGATGGTAGGTACTTGGTACCAAAAGAAGTATTTTATACAGTAGAAGAATCTGATGTTGAAAGTTTTAAGATCTATTTTAATGAGGATTTAATTTTTATTTGATTGCAGCTCATAAAGCAATTTGGTTTCATGAATTGTTTCAATAATTACTACTGCAAAAATATGAGGATGAAGAAAAAATTACTAGATGGTAATCCAAAAGCCAGTAAGAAGTATTAAGGAATCCTGAGATCTCAAGGGGAGGAATGTAACCTTAAATATGTGTAACAAAAGCATCCATAATAAAATATTTTTTACTGATGTTGCACCTGCCTATGAAAGCATAAACAAGGTGATTATCAAATGTTCTCTTTGAAGACATGTCATCCTATAAAAAGCAAATTAAAAGTGTTTGGCAATATATTTAATGAGAATGCTTAATTGATCTGATAAAATGAGTTCCAATGTTGATGTTAATTAGTGCAGGAGTCTATTTTCTTTTTCTTTTGCATTGCTTCAGTGAAACCAATATTATTATGGAGAATGTTTTTTTTGTTTAATCATTACTGATAAAAAATGATTTGGCAGAAAAATATTGGACATACAAGATTACTTGCTTAATGCATTATTTCTAACCTTCATTCTATCGAATTAAATTTTTGGATATCTATTTTATCTGTTAGTTTGAAAGAGATGATCTGGTTGTTTAAATAATTTACATGCCAGGGCCATCTGCAAAGTGTAAGTGTTTGTCATTCCTTGTACCACTCCAGAAAGTACCTGACTCCTCCTACTATGTTCTGTCTTTACAAGAGTCAGTCCAGACTAAAAATAGAGTATCTGGGCTGGTGTTGCTCAATCTTTATATTCCAGCCTCAACAATTCAAAAGCATCTAAATGGCCTTGTGGGTGATGAATTATTTTCCACCCTACTGCTCCTTTCCCCATAAGCAAAATGTCACAAGCCTCTTGCTATTTCCATGGGAAATGTTCTGATGAGCTACATTCCTTAGTTTAATCCATTTAGATCTTTACAATAAAGATCTGCCATGCCATGTACATAGGGTTGAATCAGCCTCATTCCCTTCCTATTCTGTTGGTCAGAAAGAAGTTCCATTCAAACGGCTTCTTCCTAAGAAACACTACTTTTGAAACAAACTTCGAGAGGATGCTTTCATGATTCCTGCAATTGTAACTTTAAGTCTAGAGCCAACCATTACCTACCTTCAACAACCTCATTCAGGAACCCTCTACCTTGAGTGTTTCTTGTGCCCTGTATTGGGATAAAAACAACATTAAAAAAAATTCCCATGATATGTTAAAATAAAATTTTAAAAAAAGCATCTGTAAGTTTCTATTTTGTGCAGGACATAAATTTTTTATCTCAAAATCATTACTATTTGAAATATAAAAAGTAAATGTTTTGAATTACAAGGGTTGTTCAGAAAGTATTTAACTATTTTGAGTATATCAAGAATTGATTAATGGTCTTGATGTAACTTGTGGCGAAGTTACACCAAGGCCATGCTACCAGTCGAGGGGGGACATTACTCTCCCATTGGGTTACTCAGTCAGCGGTTAGATGCCACTAATTGAGTTTGTGCATGCTGTGACCATTCCATTCATCATGACAGTGTGTTTGACATCCCAATAGGAGTTCTTTGTAGGGGTCTAAGATGCCATTACACTAGGTTGGCTAATTTTACATTAATATTAAATGATTGAATTCCTTCTGGACAGACCTGTTGCAGAGGCAGAAATGGGTAACCTGAAAGACAGAACCTTGTAGAACTGTTGTAGAAGTTAATTCTTTCTCAGCAAATACAAATTCAAGTAAAAAGAATACATTGAGTATGGGTAAATAAATGTATAATTTATTTACATATGTACCAAAATTTCTATCTTTTGCTGTTGCTAAGACGAGAGAGAGAGTATTGTGAAATTAGAAGTGAAATAGACATTGGTGATTGTTGTCAGGTGGTATTTCTTTCTCAGTACATTGATGTTGACATGAATGCTGGTTTATGTTGTCTCCCTCTCAGTTTCACACTGTTGATATCGAAGCCAGTTTGTTTTTGTGTTTGTCTGAATTAAAGAATATATAGCTATAAATTGGCTCCAAATTAAAGATTTGTTTTTATGGAGCAGTAGTGGCTCTGACTGGTCAAAAAATTGTTTGTTTTATTTTGGTTAAAGCAAATGTATGCATGGAGCCTATGTGCAGAAAACATATTTATACTGTCTGCTCTGGGTTGTTGAGTGATCAACATTTAGTTTGTGTAGAAACCGGTAAGCGGCATGACAAACTTCATATGTAACAATTTATATAAGAGTCATCGAACCATAAAATGTCTGGTTATTACTTTTGTAGTTTTAATGAACTTCAATCTTCTCCTTTCAGTGTATGATTCAGTTAGTGAATGAAGCTCCCTTCATGTACACCAGTGAACTTGAAACTGTTGCCTCCTTGTGTTTCCGAGCACTGGACGGCTCCAACTATGATGTACGGTGTGTTGTGGCTGTACTGCTAGGAAATCTTATGGCAACAGCACAATCCCCTAAAGCTGCTTCTTCTGGTAAGTAAATCATTTGGGGATTGAATCACTGATAAATTCTTATTGTATTTTTACATGTAAAACAAATCAGTAAAGTATTTTATTCTTTCTGGTTTTGTGCAACCTTATTTCTCTTTCTCTCTCTTTCTCATCTTCCCTTCAAAACCTTCATCTATTGTTATTATTTTGGTCTTTGCTTCTCTCTCTTCTCTCTCCATCCATTTGTTGTCTCTATTCTTCTCCATCTTTCTTTTCCACCTATCACCTCTCCCTCTTTTTTTTTTTTTTTTTTTGATGAATCCTTCTGCCTCTCTTTCTTTTATCGTAATTTCTTTGTCTTTTCTATTTTTATACTATTATGCTAACTTCTTGTGTCCTTATAAAAGATAAGAATTATACAGAAGAAATTACTGAAATTGACATTTTTAAGTGCAATAGGAATTTTTCTTGATGTTATTGAATAAAAAAAACACTCTTACCAAAGTTTGCTACCTTTTCATCATTAAAGAATTTAAGTGCAAGCAAAATTTACTGTAAATATTCTTGATACTATTTAACAATATTTGAACACTTGTTTGTTTTATTCAATTCCAATTTTGACATGCCTTCCTTTCTATTTTATGATATTTGTAACATGTGCAGCTAATTTAATAGGAGTATAAATATATTTGTATAAAATGCAAGCAAATGTTCATAGTGCTTACATTTTAAATACACAGAACTTTTTATGATAGCTGGAAACTTTTGCACACACCTCTTATGGTTTGTGCTAAATCTGCCAAATATTTTATTATTCACTAATATCAGAACCATAGACACTTGTAATCTGACCCAAACCAAAGCCAGAATGATAAAAGCATGACTATAATGTACCAGATAAGTCATACATGTCTTTTTTTGTTTTCATAAATGCCATCTCCTTTCAGAATGTAGATTGTCATGGCTCTCCACAGATTCTTTTTCTTTATTATCTGTGAATTAACATGACTATTTTGGAAAGGTAATGGAGTGGTTTTGCATTTGCTCTCCATTCAGTTTTCCTTCTCCTAGACAGGTTGCCACCTTATGCAAGAGAGCTCAGTCTACTCTGCTATTTAACTCATAGCTGGAGGTAAAAGAAATAGATTTATGCCTTTCCCAAAGACATTAGTGCAAAAATGAACATGTTTTTGCACCTTTTTATAAGTCTAGCATTTGTTCATATATCAAATATTGTTACCAAATCTGGTTTGGTGCTTCTGCTATACATATTAAGATTAACAAAATTTAAAGAATCTGCAATGTTATCAGTCCTGACCTGGCATCTCAGCTTAAGTTATTTTCCCACTAACATATCATAGCTTCCCTTTTCTATAAATATTTTCATGGCAGTTGTTCTGATAAGCTTTTATCTTTGGTACTTTGGACTTCATGAATTTAAGTGAAATATAAGATTGGCAGCTAGGTTTTATCTTTTTAATGTTGAAATTGCCAGATGTAACCATAAGTTTTATTCCAATGTTACTTTTGCACTTTTTGCCTATGGAATGCTCTTCCAGCTTCTTATTTTCCTGCCAATTACAATGCAACATTTTTTATGCAAAAACCAATTGCCGTCTGTTTCCTGATCTTTCAATGTCTTCTCAGATCCTTTCACTCTCAGTAATCCCCCACGTCTTAGTGGCTTTATAACCTTGCTTGGAGTGAAATAATTTAAAAAAAAAAAAAAAGAAAGACTATATCTGAATTTGAACTTGGCTAGCTGATTTTATTTTTCATGCTGATAACATTTTCACTACCCATACATCCACATTTTGTTTACATTCTTATAGAATATACAGTGCTTGTGTGATTTGATAATGTAACTGAAACATTCCTGTTTGCTGTACATCAGTAAACATGAATGACAGATGATAATTAATTATTCATTGATAGTTGGCAGTACGAGAAAAAAAAAACCAAACAAACAAAACCCTAATGGCATATGCAATATGTTATCAAGAGATCAATATTCAATATGGATTCTTTCCAAACAGTTTCTTTACCTTTTATCCATTTGTTTTTGAAAGTTTATTTTATGCCTTTACAAAAAACTTACAGTAGTACATTTTCCCCCACCCCAAACACTACTGGAAATGTGGTAATGTAAAGAAGAAATTACCATTAATTTATAGTAGAAAACACGGCACTACTACACTTTTGACATCCCCAAAGTAAAACATAACCAGATAAATTTATAAAATGAAAAGAAACTTATTTTTAAAACAGTTTTTTTATTTTTATTTTTTTTAAAGTTTAACTTCATAAAATTAATTTAAAATAACAATTGAACTGTTGCAATTATTAATCGCTATCTATAAAAGGCAGGATGTGTGTGTGTGTGTGTGTGTGTGTATGTGTGTGTAAAATAAATGCATGGCTGCAATTTTTGACGGATTTGCACCAAACTTTACATGCACATACTCCAAGTTAGTGGGAAGGCCAAGACCGACTTTGCATTTCCCAACTCCCTTCTACAGCAGTTTTCATGTAGTTTGCGGCCATTTTCTACTGGCCAGAGTTAGAGCCTATAGCTGGCTGCCATGAATAGGCAGGCAGATTCTATTGGCCAGCGTGACAGCCAACAGCTGACTGACACGAATGTTAACTAGCATGCAAAAAAAATCGATAGCTGCATTCGTCTCAAGTGGGAAAAATTTAAATCTGCATGGCACTTTACTCCAATTGGCTCATTCACTTGCTTAAACTCAATGTTGATTCTGATTCCGCAGAACTGGATTGGGTGTGAAAAAGTATTTGTTAACATTCTTTTTTCATCCGGTTTTTCCAGTTACGAGTCCTTTTTTAAAGCTGATTGTTTTGTGTTCATTTTGTTTAGTTCTTTTTTTGTAACAGATTTAATGTTTAGTATAGAGCTTAGAAAAAATTCGCAGTGTGAGATAGGCAAGAAGTAAGGCATGTAGAAACATCAGCACAGCAAAGGGCACTCCTTTAAAGGCAAGGAAGGGCAAAAATATTTGAAGTCAAGTGATAGCGATTGCTGTATGAGTCGTACGATTTTTGAATCATGTACAGTCTATGCTGCTAGTATTTTCATAAACTGTGCCTCATACTCTGTAACCCTCTACCTTGAGTGGCTCTTGGGACATGTACAGAGTGAACATCATTGTAAAAATATATAAAGGAATAAATGATTTAAATAAACCACTATTTTTGAATCGAGCACGGGCAACACCGGGCCATGCTGCTAGTAATTAAATAAATTTAATTTACAAACACTAGCAATGTTTTAAAAAGCTTCTGTAAATGTGTTTCTGCTGTCAAAAGTTTCTAAAAAGCAAGTCAAAAAGATAATGAAATGTATTATTTAAAATTAAAATACACAAATTATGAAACAAATAAGGGAGATCTATTTTTTTTTTTTTTTGTTTTTTTTTTACCTAAAAAAGAACCGAAGACAACATGAGAAGTGGGTGAAAGTGTAATAGTGCTGAAAATATTTTTAGCATTCCCTGATCCCCTTAAAAAAACCCAAAAAAACAACAACAACAGCAAAAAATAAAAAAAAAAAACCTGTCTACTTGTCTTTGTGTTGAAAGTTGAAGTTTGTTGTCTGCAGCAAAAGGTGGTTTAATGGATTGCATCTAGGAATAAGAAATCAGAGAGCAATCAAATTCCAATCAGGTTTGTTAAATTCACTTACATGCAAATACCCTTGGGAAAAGTATATATCCATCTCTTCCCTCAACTATGGGTTAAAAAGTATATATCTGGAAATATCAATATCTCTGAAAAATTAATGCAATATTCACTCACAAAAAAAATTCTTTTTACAATCCAAAATGTTTTGATTTAAAATAACCTAACAAAGGGTTGATAAGCCATAAAATAAACAAATAGCTCAATTCACTGCAACAGGTCTGAAATAGTGTCCCTTCCCTAAACCTATGTGCACTTTCAATATTTTTTCCTGTAATTTTGACAGAATTGTCAATCAAGAAGAAAAACTCATGCCAGATTATTTTTTGTCTGGAAATATTCAAAATTTTCTATAAAGATTTGGTTAAGCTAAAAAAAATACTTTTTCACAAAAATGTATTTTTCAGATGGATTTTGTTCTGGTCTTTCTGAAATTGTTCTTTATTTTTCGTAGGAACTTTATTCATTTTTGAGAATATGAATGTTTTAAAATAGAAGTGGGCTACATGGCTGTAAAGTGGGAGCTCAATTTATAATGTACACAGAATGTGAAACTGAACCCTGAATTTAAGTTTTTTCTGTTTACAATGTAAACATCATAATAAAGTGAACTTGGACTTTGTGTTCCGATGGAGTTTTTGATTATTTCCTGGCATAAGAATTCATTCAACAGTTGAGATGGAGTACATTATTTGGAACCACTGAATGACGTTTAAAAGATCAAAGGGCTTTTGCATTGTCTTTATGGAACAGGTTGATAATATGAAAGGAGTTAAGATAGCAAAATTCACAACCTGTAGAATCTATGGTAAGAAATTTACAAACTTATTTTTTTTAATAGAAAACAATGTGCCATGTAAAAAAAAAAAAAAAAAATCTTGCAATGATAGACATGTATAAAGATGAACAAAAATCCTGACACATAATCTGGTCCAGTTTCGGTAATATTAATATTAGCTGTTTCCTTATAAGGAAACATTCAACAGCCAATGGTACTAGTTACATTTTTCTTCGCTCCTAGGCCATTGTGCTGGCATCAAAATATAATATTTGTTCTCATCTCTAATGGTAATATTAGCTGTTTCCTTAAATGAAACATTTGTCATTGAATGACCCAACAGCCAGAAATACTTTCTTTTAAATTTTATAAAATCTTTCTATTAAAACAATTTTTCAGGAAAATAGCTTTCACTGTTATTTTAAGAAATAGATTAAAATGTCAGATTAATAAATGAAAAATCTATTCCTAAAAATTGTCTTTGTTTACATTCAGATGCAAAAGTGAGTAGAGATGTATATTTCAAGAAGCAGGAAAAGCCTGTGTTCAAAAGCACTATTTGGGATTTGCTTGGTCTGAAGGTTCTTCATAGCCTAGAGGTCAAAGCACATTGGATCTAATAGTTTCTTCTCGGGGGAATGCCAGTTTGAATCCTGCCAGAGATTGGATATTTTTCTAATGAGATTTCTCAAATATTTAGGTTGGTAGATGGAAATAAATAAATATACTGTTTAATAAATAAATGAAAAAAAAAAAAAAAATGAAGAAAAAAAACGGAACATCTACTCAAATATGGGTATCCAGTAAAAATAAGCAATGTTTAAGCAATAAATTAAAACACACACACACACATACATATATATATATATATATATATATATATATATATATATACTTTCCTCTCTACCAGGTGCTGATAGTTCAGGGGTAAAATTTCCGACTGATGACAAATCGGTCAGGTTTTGATCCCAGATTGAGGTAATTGGATGTCTAGCCACACTGATGCGCTGTGAAACAGTCTGTCTGTGACTATGTGTATATATATATATATATATATATATATATATATATAGTGTGTGTTGCAGCATTTTTTTTTTTTTAAATCCAAATAAAATTGTAAAACAAAAACTTTGTGTTTTAACAAATATTTTTCTTTAATATTTGATTAAATCAAAATTCTTTTTGTCTAATAGAGAATGCTTTTTATTAAAACAATATAAAAAGCATATGAAAAAAAAAATATTGAAATTCATAAAAAAAATTGATGCACTGTGATCCTTTGGTGCAAAGATAAAATCCTTCACCGGAAAAGAAAATGAAAAAAAATACAGGGGCAGAAAACTTTATTGCTTGAATTATCTTGTTTTTTGTCTGTGTGCCAAATTTATTTGGTGTTCAGAGCAATGTTTCAGAGTTATTTCCGTACATTTAAATGGCTCAGTAAGCATACAGATTAGATGTTCACATCCACAGACTGAGGGTAAGGGACACTCGGTGTACTAAGAAAGAGAAAAAAATATTAACTTACTGGCTTTGTCGACCCTGATTATATTTCTGATGATTTGGGAAGGACTGTATCTGAGACTATTCCTTCTTACAGTAGAAATTGTTTGGTAGTACATCAAAAGTTACTGGAACTTCATCTTTATTTCTTTTTTGGCCCAGTTCAAAATAAATTCCCTTTTCAGGCATTTATTAAAAATTCATGAAATTCTAATATTTGGGGGGGAAAATGCCGCCAAATACAATAATAAAGTTACGTAAAAATTTTTGAGATGAAGAATTATTATCTTTCTATATTTCTGAGATGAGGTATTATGTACATCATTTACATTATTCGGACTATTGTCCTCATATTTATTACAACGTTTTGACAGTTGTATGCTCCAGCCGTCTTTAGGTCGTTGGCATGTCGAACTGAACCCTTTATTTTAAGGACACATGGCACAGTGGATAACGGTGTTAGTTAGATCCAGTGACAGGACCCAAAGAGTGTGAGTTCAATACCTGGTTAAGGCAGTGGGAAATTAACATGAGATAACTGATAACCGACATCCATTAAACATGGCTCGTGGAACTAGAACAATCTACCCCAGTGAGCGAAATAAAGGGTTCAGTTCGACATTCCAACCAACTGAAGAAGGCCGGAGTGTACAACAGCCGAAACATTGTAATAAATATAGCAACAAAGATGAGGACAATAGTCTAAATAATGTAAATAAGAAATTATTATTATATGCTAAAGGCATAATAATAATTCAGATTAGCATTCTCATCTTGTTTGCTACATTCACAAGGTTTTGGTCTTTGTGTCCCCCAGCCATCTTCAAGTGTCTCTTGGGGTACTTGGTATACTTCCTAAAGTTTTGATTGAAACACTTTATTCAATCTACGGGAGTAAATGATTCTCGTTCCATCTTCTTTGCTTAGGAGATATCTTGTATCATTCAATAATTCAATACTCTTGTGTCTATTCACCAGAAGTCAAGAATATAACTTTCAATGCAAATTACAAAATTTTTCTTGCTTATCTAGGTTCCATCAATATACCGATAATTTGGAACTCTGAAAGAAACTGAAACTGCTATGATATAGTATTTTATCTTTACAAGACTTTGAATAAATTGGAAGTCATCATAACATGGGTGTTTAAAATTGGAGATGCTGGGAATTGTGTAATGGTTTTTAAGTAGATTTTTATACTCATTCTGTATATGATATATTTTGAAAATAAGAATGAATAAATGGTCATAGGTCAGGAATTAAAGCAAGTAATAGTGGTATTATGTATATTATAATTGCGTTGCTAATGATTCTATTTTTGAAAAAGCAGGGCTGGTTAAGTGGAATTGACAAAAGAAATTGACCCAATAACAATCAGAACAGAAAGCTGGATAAAATACTGAGACAAGACAATGTAATGCAAAGGAACTATAGGACATTAACAAATTAAGTAGAAACCCTGTTCACACACCCAAAAGGTGTACAGTCAATTGGTTATAGGCAAGAATGAAAAAAATGTGCAGGTAAGACCAAAGATTTGTCCATTTATATTGGTTAGGAAGAAATCCCAGTATGCATCTGTAAGTTTGACTATAAATTTGGGGAGGACCAACATTTATAATAGAAATGAATTGAAAGTCATGAAGAAAAGCAAACATTTGCTGGCTAAATAGGACTCAAAATCTGTTTCCAGTGTTATAAATTGTGTTCCACTTTTTATATATAAAATAGTACTAAAAATTGTTTTGAAATATTTTGTTATCAAATGCATTCAACATTTTATATATAAAATGTAAGTAACTGCCAATGATGTATATTAAATTAGTATTGGAAGATGATAAATCTAGCATCCTTGAGTTGACAGTGACCTTCTTTACATCTATTTTTGACCGTACTCTTTTTCTCCCAGTGTCATACACATGGTAATTTGTTCAGTATTTAATCTTGTAATTATGT
Organism: Acanthosepion pharaonis; assembly: GCA_903632075.3. Classification (NCBI taxonomy): domain Eukaryota; kingdom Metazoa; phylum Mollusca; class Cephalopoda; order Sepiida; family Sepiidae; genus Acanthosepion; species Acanthosepion pharaonis. The sequence continues at coordinate 3,220,655 of CAHIKZ030004146.1, read as the reverse complement.
GCCAGTTTAAAAGTTAATCCATATTGACCCAGATGTGATTATGAATGTAGCTATTTTGATCAAAACGGATGTGGCTTTACAGTTTGAAACATTTTAGATTAGTCATTACAGATTTCAGATTCTTACGTAAAGTCTGTCACATGATTATTTTTTTATTTTTATCTTCATATGGTTGTCACTGAAGTTGAGCAGTGTCTATATCAATCATTATTTAGATGGGGGACCACTTGTGAACACTGGGAACTATAAGCAATCTCCTACAATCCGAAATATGTTCTGGCTTTAAATAACCCGCAATGTGTTGATAAACCGTAAAAATCAAATCGATCATATGGTTGTTACAGAAAAAGGAATTGCTAGGGAGTTCAAGTTCTGTTTGTATCTGGCGTATTTTACTCTGCTTTAATGTTCTTATGAAAGAAAAATCCCTACCCCCATCTATGGGTTAAATAGTGTGGGCTGAGCTCACTAGCCTTAGTTGACAACCACTCTCGAAGGACTTTCTTGAATTCAAAATCATGGAGATGTCTTTCTCAAAAACAGTCCTGCTGATTTACAATTTATAGATGTTAAAGAAAAGAAAGAAAGTTGTGGAGAACCATAATCACCTGTGTCCTTTATGGGATACGGGTTTTGTAAAGAAATAGTAAAAATATCATGATCCTTCAAGTATGGATTAGTACTTGTACCTAGAATCAGAGGGAAGTACCCATCAAAAATAATGTTTAAGCAATAAATCAAAACATACACACACACACACACATATACATATATATATATATATATATATATATATATTCGCCTTCCTCTCTACCAGGTGTTGATAGCTCAGGGGTAAAAACTCTGACTGATACCAAATCAGTTGGGTTTTGATCCCGACTTGAGGTAATTGGATGTCTGGCCACACTGATGTGCTGTGATACAGCTTAAACAATATATATATATATATATATATATATATATATATATATATATATATATATATATATATATATATGTCAGTTACAGGAAATGATTTTTTTTTTACATCCAAATAAAATTATAAAACAATGAAAAGATTTACAAAATATATATATTTCTTATACAATGTAATTTTTAGTGGCTCTGCATGTTTTGAGTAGACATCCATTTTTCTTTTTTTAATAGTGAAATTAGTGTCAACTGGCCTCGGTCAAGAAGTCCTACATGGACAGTTGATTCAGAAAAAACTAAAAAAAACCCAATGATGTCAGCTCAAACATGTTAACACATTAAAAGTAATGTTTATAATAAGAATTAATGTTGCATTAAAACAAAAACTATTAAAAAATATTAATGAGGATCGACATTGTGTCTTATGAAGGGACTAATGAAAAGTTCAAGGCTTTATTCAATTCCTAAAATATTCTGATGTTTTGAAATACCGATTTTGGGAAGTGGATCAGGCTGGGAATATTTTAGTACTCACCCATATGTATTTGGATTGTTAATTTTAAATTCTTGGCTTCAATAAACAATATAATAAAAGAAGTCCCAAAACTGGTTGTATTACATGCTCCTACTATGTGTCTAAACTTGTTGCAATAAAAAATGCAATAGTTGCATAATCTGTTAATGGATCTTTGTACAAGTCTGGTTTAATTAGATGTTTGTTATGAAAGTGTTTTGGTTGAAACCTAGAGATCTTGCTTAACATGTCTCTCTATTGAAGTGTCAGAACCACATACAGTCTTGAATTCAGAATTGTCCTTCACCTTAGACTGAATAACCTTGAGGGGGAGATACATACATACCTTTCACAAATGTATTTGTGCATAAGTGAATGTAGCTAACTTGACTGGAATTTGATCTCTGGTCTCTGATTTCTCATTCCAAACCACTATCCATTACACCATCTGCACATCACTACACTGGTTTAGAAATAGCAATAGGAAGTAGTTAATTTATAACACAAACACTAAGGACAGACATTCCAAGGTGTCTTGAAAATGTGTGTGTATATATAGGTCAACAGCAAGGAATATATGTTTTGTAAAGGCATATAAGTAGGTATCTAAAACTAAAATTTTACCATCCTGAGTATGACAATAGACTATATACAGCAGCAACAACACCTCTGATCAGGAGGTTTTGAGGCGGTGGAACCACCTCTTAATTACTGGTGTTCTCGGGTCCACCCTGACCCGGGGTAGTAGCACCTGACAAATAGTTGATACCTAAACTGGGGTCAAAACTCTATGAAAGTGTAAAAATCTGTTTCAATACCAGCAACACGTTTTTGTAATAAATTATTAGCAGCAATATATTTTTGGAAAATAAAAAATCTTGTCGGTATTAAATAACCCAGTCTAGCTACCATAGCGAAGAGCTCATCTGAACAAATATCATGAAAGTATTTATAAAAAAAAAAGGCACAGAGGCAACCTTACAGCAGTGGGCAAGTGACTGAAGCTGAGCTACCAGATCAGGACTAATAATATTGCTGATTCTTCTTTGGATCTTATTGAGGAGTTAATAGCAGACACACCAGACCATATATAGCAGCAATATTCTAAGCATGGATGAATGGTAGACTTATAGATATGTAAGACAGATTCTGGAGATAAAGATTGTCTTGCTTGACACGGTGATCCAACTTTCTTAGCAGCTGATCTAGCAATGGATTCAGTGTAGTCTTTTCACCTCATGTCATTTGAGAATGTTAGCCCGAGAAGGCACAAGGAGTTATTTTCTTGGAGGATAGCATCAGCCAGGCTGATTTGAGGCAAAGATAGGTCTCTGAGATGATTAAGGGAGAGAAGTTTAGTTTTGGAGGTGTTAAACTTGACAAGCCATCTTTTGCCCCAGTTAATGACAGTGTTGAGGTCGTTTTACACATCAGCTTATCTTACACATCATTTTTTTCTTTAAATACTGTTACCACAATAGAGTATTTTCTCATTTGGAATGTTGCAAAGCATGCCTCACAAAAAAAAGAAAATGTTTATGATTTTGATTTATTTATTTATTTTTTATAATAATTCCTTAATTATGTAATATTTGCAGTAATAATGGAGATGTTAAAATAAAACAACAGGAAAGAATTAAAAAAACAAAACAAAAAATAATCTTGACTGCTTTTCTTCTCTTATGAGAGCCCTCTCAAGAACTGGAAAGAATTTGCACAGCAAATAGAAAAAATCAAAGACAGGATGTTATATACTGAATATGATATAAAAAAGAAAAGAAACTCTCCTGTTTACAGAGTTGGAAGGACTTAATATCTATTCTCTCAGACCTTCAAAATAACCTTTGCTCAATACTAAAAAAATGTCTTGGTTATAGGACTTGACACTCAGTTGTTTAACTAATGTTCAGCTATCACCAAACCAGATATATTGATGTTTAAATTATGCAGATTTCCTTTCTGAATATTGGGTAGTGTATGTTGATTAATTCCAACATTTGACCTGTTCTACCTATACATGTTTTGTCTGTGTGTGTTGGATTTCTTATGTCTTGATGCCTGTTTCTCATGTCTGCCATTGCTTTCATTCAATTTCCTACTCTACCTCCTTTTTCATCAACCAGAAGGCTGTTAGTCTGTCTCTTAAAATCCTTGAAGAACTTACCAAAAGTATTGCCATTTTGATTTTGCATATTTTCTTGTCAGTTGAATTTTTTTTTTTTTTTTTTTTTTCCTCCCAGAGTCTGACCTTATATCTCTGATCTGGTTTTAGACATGAGACATCTCCTCCTACCATTCAATCCAACCAAATTACCAACTACAATTTCTTCCCCCAGTCATGTTGTTGGCAGTCCTTGTAGCAATTTCAAGTTATTAAGCAACAATTTTGGCAAAAGTTCATTGAAGTAATAGTGGGCCAAAGAGAAGGACAGCCATTATTTCAACATCAGAACAGCATTGTTTGTGTATCTTTCTTCCTTGTTCCGACATGGGAGAAAATGTTAACAAGTTCAAATTTATAATGTCACTTGCAGTGTCTGTACCCAAATAGTTTGGTTAAGGAAGATGTCATTGTTATTGGTGATAAACTGTTATTTTATAACTTCTAAAATCTTTTGAGTCTCATGCTAGCTCAAGAAAATGTTAATATAAGTTATTAATTTCTATAAATAATCCCACTTGCTTTTTATATAGTAATTCTGTTGGAACATTTTTCTCGCTCCTAGAAAATAATATTTGTGCATAAAAAAAACACATAGTCTGATGAGAAGTGCTTATTGAGGATTGTATCTTTAGTCCTCCACACAGGAAAAATGACAGCTTGGAGCTTGTTGTCAATCATGGATTATTCCTGTTCAATTTTGATCATTGAATTTTCTTACCCCTAAAATAGTTTAGATAGCAATTCTTTTTAAATGTTACATTAAAAAAAAAAGTTGTTTGAAAATGTTTCCTTTACTTTTGAAATTAAGGCATCTTTTTTATTTTATGGAATATTGCTGTCGTATATGGTCTGGTGCTACCGCTGTGCATCTTGAGGTCCTTGACAAAATAGATATGTAAGATGATAGGTCCTGATCTGGCATCTAGTCTACAATCACTATCCCACAGATGTGCTGTGGCCTCCTTCTGTCTCTTCTACAAATATTTTCACAGCAACTGTTCTAACAAGCTACTTTTGCTGGTTCCCAGACTACATGAATTTAAACGTGCTATCAGGCTGGCATCTCAGTCCTACCTTTTCACTGTCAAAACAGTTAAATGTAACCGTCTCTTCTTCTCAAGCAGCTTCTTCTCCTGCACTTCCTGCCTGTGGAACACCCTTCCCCTTACTTGCTTCCCCGATGACTATAATCACCAAATATTCAAGTGTAATGTCAATCGACATCTGACACCCTGAGTTTGTTCCCTGTCCTTCTCTGTATCCTTTCCCCAAACATGTCTCTTTACTCTTGTTCTCAATCTTCTGTAACCCTTTGCGTGCTAGTGGCACTCCCACCTTGCTTGGAGTGAATTGCCTTAAAAAAAAAAAAATTTACAGTTGGCCAATTGTCCTCATCCTTGTTATAACAGCATGTTGACTATAGTGCTCTTTTGTCTTTTCAGGTGTCTGTCAATGTCGAGGGATAACTTATGTAATAGTCTATAGGATTAAAGCATTTGTAGCATAGTAATTATGAGTTCAATCTCTGTGCTGGGTAGTACAGACTCTGTTGAAAGACAACTAAAATTAACAGAGCAGTTGTAAAAAAAAAAAATAAGTTATGATATCCCAAGACATAGACAGTGGAACATGAACAATGTACCCTTCCTAAATTAAATAAAGGGTTCAGTTTGAAATTATGATAATTCCTCATCCCAGAAAGTCAAGTAGAAATTCTTTTTTTTTTGTTTTATCTTTCAGGTAAAGGTAAACAAGTAGAAGTGCTTAATGTTCTGGCAGCTGGCTTTTTGAGGGGAGGGCTTGGCTTCCTGAAAAGTTCTGCAGCTGGAGAAATGATAAAAGGCAGTGGAAGTGTGAACAGAGAGATTAGAGTTGGAGTCACTCATGTAAGTAATTTGTAACACATAAAACTTTTTTGTCATCTTCATCAAAAAAATACATTTTGTTTGAAATTGAACCTGATAAGTCAAAATGCAGGAAGTCACATCAGCCACCTGCAACAGCAATGTGTATCCATTATGTGTAATGACTTTTTTTTTTATATGCATTGAAGAATACAGAGTTGGAGACTATACTTGCTTTTATTGAATATAAATAACTTTAAATTTAAATTTTTATTGAATTTAGGGAGTATTTTAATATTGTGAGAGAGAAGCTGTCTAATGTTATAGCTCTTGTACTTGTTAATATGTTGTCTCATTGCATTTAGTACAGATAAGAGGCATGTAAACCCGCATGAAAGAGTGGTTGTTGTGTAACCTCTGTAAGACAAATTTATTATTCACAGATACAATCTCCAATTAGACAAATAAGTTCATAAATATGTCTTCCTCCTAAAAATAGTTTAGACTTACTTTGATGGTTGATGGGCTGAGAAATATTATTTTTCAGGATTAAATTCCCTTCAGGCAATCTCCACAATTTCCAGTCCTTTATAGCTCTTAATAAATTATTTTTTTTTTTTTATAATAAATGCTAAATTTTATATGTATTTTTATCAACAAGTTTAATGTGTTTATATCCTATCTTTTTGTTGCAATTTCATCCTTTATGTAGTGGTGGTACTTTTGATTTTGGTAGAATATATTAATGACACTGTTATTAAACCTGAGAACTTGGATTTATATTAAAATTATTATTGTGTAAGTGAAGTATAATTTGATAGTCAACAAGGGAAACCATTAGTAAGTGTATGCTTTATGTTATTCAATTCCTTAAGAAAAATTGTTTTTGATGAATACATTAGCTTTTTGGATTCAATTATGACAGCAAGATTGCATATTTTAGGACATTTACTTTCTTAGTTTAGCAAGCAAGAATTAGAACTGGATGACTTTTTATATAGTAAAATGGACCCTTAATCAATAAGTACTTCTAGAAAATAATTTTTCTTTTTTTAATATTTAATTCAAAAGTAATTTTCTCTGTTCTATAATAACATTGATAGTTTTCATTTCTATAAAAATATCTATATCTATGTATCTTATATAAATGGTGGGTTTATTTTAAATAAATGTATCTTATATAAATGGTGGGTTTATTTTAAATAAATGTATCTTATATAAATGGTGGGTTTATTTTAAATAAATGTATCTTATATAAATGGTGGGTTTATTTTAAATAAATGTATCTTATATAAATGGTGGGTTTATTTTAAATAAATGTATCTTATATAAATGGTGGGTTTATTTTAAATAAATGTATATAAATGGTGGGTTTATTTTAAATAAATGTATCTTATATAAATGGTGGGTTTATTTTAAATAAATGTATCTTATATAAATGGTGGGTTTATTTTAAATAAATGTATCTTATATAAATGGTGGGTTTATTTTAAATAAATGTATCTTATATAAATGGTGGGTTTATTTTAAATAAATGTATCTTATATAAATGGTGGGTTTATTTTAAATAAATGTATCTTATATAAATGGTATTTTTAAATAAATGTATCTTATATAAATGGTGGGTTTATTTTAAATAAATGTTTATATAAATAAATTTTAAATAAATGTATCTTATATAAATGGTGGGTTTATTTTTAAATAAATGTATCTTATATAAATGGTGGGTTTATTTTAAAATAAATGTATCTTATATAAATGGTGGGTTTATTTTAAATAAATGTATCTTATATAAATGGTGGGTTTATTTTAAATAAATGTATCTTATATAAATGGTGGGTTTATTTTAAATGAATGTATCTTATATAAATGGTGGGTTTATTTTAAATAAATGTATCTTATATAAATGGTGGGTTTATTTTAAATGAATGTATCTTATATAAATGGTGGGTTTATTTTAAATGAATGTATCTTATATAAAATGGTGGGTTTATTTTAAATGAATGTATCTTATATAAATGGTGGGTTTATTTTAAATGAATGTATCTTATATAAATGGTGGGTTTATTTTAAATGAAATGTATCTTATATAAATGGTGGGTTTATTTTAAATGAATGTATCTTATATAAATGGTGGGTTTATTTAATTTATAAAAATATTTTAAATGAATGTATCTTATATAAATGGTGGGTTTATTTTAAATAAATGTATCTTATATAAATGGTGGGTTTATTTTAAATAAATGTATCTTATATAAATGGTGGGATTATTTTAAAATAAATGTATCTTATATAAATGGTGGTTTATTTTAAATAAATGTATCTTATATAAATGGTGGGTTTATTTTAAATAAATGTATCTTATATAAATGGTATTTTAAATAAATGTATCTTATATAAATGGTGGGTTTATTTTAAATAAATGTATCTTATATAAATGGTAAATTATTTTAAATAAATGTATCTTATATAAATGGTGGGTTTATTTTAAATAAATGTATCTTATATAAATGGTGGGTTTATTTTTAAATAAATGTATCTTATATAAATGGTGGGTTTATTTTAAATAAATGTATCTTATATAAATGGTGTTTATTTTAAATAAATGTATATATAAATGGTGGTTTATTTTAAATAAATGTATCTTATATAAATGGTGGGTTTATTTTAAATAAATATATAAATGTATCTTTATTTTAAATAAATGTATCTTATATAAATGGTATTTATTTTAAATAAATGTATCTTATATAAATGGTGGGTTTATTTTAAATAAATGTATCTTATATAAATGGTGGGTTTATTTTAAATAAATGTATCTTATATAAATGGTGGGTTTATTTTAAATAAATGTATCTTATATAAATGGTGGGTTTATTTATCTTAATTATTTGTTATTATTGATATTTTAATCATTTGGGACAAGGATACTTTTGTCAGACATCATATCATGGAAGTCACTTGTGGGTCATTCCAGGGCAGTTATTTCTTCCATTACCTTCATTACAATCTATAAATGGTTTGGAATCATTACTCAATTCCCTGCTAGAGTATAAAGATCTTGGAGAAAGATTTTTGGGCAGATATTACTTACAACTTTCCTTGCCTCTGTTACTATAAGTCATCTATAATTACTGTTCAGTTCAATATCAGAGTAAGAAGGAATGGAACAAAGAAGTTTTATGAAAGACATTTCTTGTCTTCACTATCTTCATCAGCATCTATGATTTGTTTGAAATGACTTTACTGTGAGATATCAGGTTTTCCCAAGTAGTTAATTTTTGCTTTGTCCTTTCTGTCTTTGATCAAACACAAAATTAATGTTTTGATAATTGTAAAATAAGTTAATCATCAATATCCACTATAATTTTAAGTTGTTTTTACAAGAACATAAAAAACTTAAATGGTATGGAGCCCTCATTATGCAATAACTATCTTATTTCCTTTGGGTAATTTGAATATGTAAGTGGTTTTACAAATAGTGGCTCAGAATAAGAAACTGTAGGGCCAAATTCAAATTCCACTCAGGTTCATTGCATTCGCTTATGTGAAGATGATGAGACAAAGTGGAAAATTTATTAACAACACATTTCTCCAAGGTCATTTACTCTCTTTGGTTTCCTCAGGTTAGAATAAAAGAAAGACAAAACTATATGTGAGGAAAAATGCCTTGGGATCTCTGCACTTATCCTCAGAATTCCCAAGGCATTTTTCCTCACATACAGTTTTGTCTAATATGAAATTACCCTTGTGATAAGTATGAACTCTTCTCCTCCCCCAGCTATGTGTTAAATAGTATCTGGAAAATATGTTTTGGCTTTCAATAATCTACAGAGAGTAGATAAGTTGTAAAACATCAATTAATACAAATAACCTAGAGGATAGATTTTGTCAGGATGATGTCCTTCACTGGCTGAAACCATTTTTTGATAATTATCCGTTCATGAAAGATGTTTGTGTTTTTTGTCAGTTTGGGCAATCAAAATATAGAATAGGGAAACATGATCTTTGTCTGCCATTTGTAAAATATCTGTGAAAATACTAACTATAAAATGTCATGATTTAGAGAAGATAATATATTCAGTCTCTCTGAAAATGATTTCTTTTCTTTAGTTGTCTCTTCTCTATCACAAATGCAGCATGTTGATTACACATGTTCTTGTTCTTCAACTTAGTGCTCTTTGAAATGGCCTTGTACAAAACTGTATCACTCTTTTCTTTCATATTCCAATTGTAAAGAGGAAGTTCCACAGACAGCTTTTCCCCAAGAACTGTCATTTTGTGGAACAGGTTCCTGCATGTATGCTTCTCTGAATACTACAATCTTAATGTTTTCAGATCAAAGATCATTCATTATCTATCCTCTTTATATATTTTCTTTATAACCTTCATGCCTCATTCAGTCAGTCAAGTGCCATATATGATACATGCTTGGGCAATCATGTATCTTTTGATACATGACTGATGAGACAGATTTTTTTCCCATAGTAGGTTGCCATTTCTTTCTGTGGTAGACTGGTTGCCAACCAAGGCTAAAGAACCCAGTCTGCCTACTATTCATAGGTGAAGAGAGAAGAGATGGATTCATTCAGGTTATTTGTGTGTAATCGAATCTAACGATCTCAACTGGAATTCGAACTTGGCTCTCCAAGTTCTCACTCCAAGGTGATATCTATTACACCACAATCAGTAACCCTCTATTTTGAGTAGCACTCAAGACTTGTATTGGGTGAACTTTAGTATTTTAAAAAATTATGTACATAATGAAACAAAAATTTTTTTTTTTTTTTTTTTTTTACAAACCATTAAAAGACTTTCCAAGATTTGAATATTCTTAACATGCAAAAGCACAGTTTGATATAAAATAATATTTTTTTCTCTTTTTCTTTAGGCTTATGTGGAATATGTAAAATGTATGGGTGGCCTCTGGCTGGAACGCAATATTCCTGTATTTCTGAACCATGTGCTGAATCTGGTGGGCAGCCCAAAGGCCACGCCAACACATGTCGATGCTGTGTATGCACGCAAATGTGTCTTGTTCATTCTGCGCTCTACTATTGGGGCCCTCCTGGGAGAAAAAGCCCAAATTGCCGCTGCCAAAGAAATCTCCCAGATTATAATCAAGCAGATGAATGCTGTCGGTAAGTTATACTTTTCATTCTTTTGCTAGATATTAAATGATTTTTTAATTGATGTCTTGGCTGTTCCCAGTGTTCAATTGTTTTATTTTATATGGATTTTATTTTTGGAGTTGTTAATGTAAATGGAATATCACAGTAAGGATTTATTTTACTCATGTGAAAACTTTAATTCCTTTTAATTACATATATTGTAACATAACCCAAACTAAAAGCACGTTTTGTAACATTTAATATCTTCAGAACCAAGCAAGTAACATTTCATTGTCACAGAGCAGAACCTGAGTTTTCTCCAGTCATGCTGAATGGTTGTACCCAAAATAAGACTTTTTGCTATAGACGTTTATTAGGACTCAAGGTCACCCTAGACCACAAATGAAACCTGATCTCTCTGCTGACCTAGATCTAACAGGGTCACTTCGACATGGTGTGATGGTTAGCAAGCTTGTTTCGCTACATCAGTTATAACTGAGTAGCAAGTTTGATACTCACTGGGTGCTCTATACTTTCGGCCTTGTGCCACACCTAAGCTATGCTTAGAAAATCATGAACACTTTAACATGGTGTAACAGTTAGCAAGTTTGTCTTGCAAGATCAGTTGCAACTGAATAGTGAGTTCGATCCTCATTTTTGTCAAGCATAGAAAAATGTACACTGAAAACCTGCTGAAATCTAGGCTAACCTGAATCTGGCATTTGACTGACAGTCCACTATATGCTGCCACTTTCAGCTTTCCCACTCTCCACTGGCGTTTGCTGTCAATTATCTTGATCTCATTTTAAAGAGAAGCATGTTTATCATTCTCTTTTCAGATATGTTATACTAGATATAATAACATCAAGAACAGGAAGAAGTTCAATTGTATGATCAGAATTGGAAATATTATTAACTCTTCTCAAAATCATAGAAAATGTACAAAATGTGTTTTGATGGTTATTTTCTCATACAATGGAAAAGAAACATGTATAACATTTATATATATGTTCAAGAGTCCGTTCATAAAAAGTTAAAAACTAATAATCTTTTCCATTATATATTTAACTTACATTTTTAACCTTTACTAGTGACCTACCATCAGAAGCTCCTGATGTTATATAACAGGGATACTCAGTTTCTTTGTGTTTAATGCACACTTTGTTTTTTTATTTTTTTAACAATGATGTTCACTCTGTACAAGGCCCAAGAGCTATTCGAGGTAGAGGGCTACAAAGTAAGAAGCACAATTTATGTGGGGAAGATAACAATTTTTTTTTTTTTTTTTTTTTTTTTTTTTTTTTTTTTTTTTTTTTAAGCCACCCCAAGCAAGGTGGGAAGCCACTAGGGACGCAGGGGTACAGAAAATTTGGAGCAAGATCAGATAGGAGTGATAGAAGAAAGGATGAGGAGAAGGGTAGTGAATAGATCAAGGCAACTGGAGATGTCGACTGACATTACATTTGAATAGCTGAAGATTATAGCTCTCAGGGAAACTAGAATAGGGATTTTGACGCTAAACTTGAACAGGTTAAGATTGTAATGATCAGGGAAGCATCCTCTTGAGAGTCGCAAAACGGTGGTGTGTGGGAAGAAGCTGCTCAAATGGAACTGATGGAATATAAAGGGAATGAAATTGTTTCGTTACAATCTGTGTAACATGATGCATCTTAGCCATGCAGATTAGAACTGGTGGAACTAAGGAATGTAGTTTGTCTGAACACTTTCCATGGAAATAGGTGATAGAGCTGTGTATGGCTTGCTGCATTTTGTCTGAGAAAGGGGTTGTAGGGTAGATAGTAATTAGTCACCCACATGGAAGCGGAGATGCTTTATGTCTCTATTAAAAATAGGAAGTGAAGACTGCTATAGCTGTTAAAGAACTTGTATCTCACCAATGGACTATGAAAGTAATAAGGGTAGTTTGTTTCAATGTATGTAGCATGGTGTGTCTTTGCCATAAAGGTTAGTACTGATGGAACTAAGGAATGTAGTTCGTCTGGGCACTTTCCATGGAAAAAGCAATAAGATGTAGCAATGGAAACGGTGAGAACCCAGTAACATTTCAGGGTGGAAAAATAATTTGTCACCCACAAAGTTTTTAACATATTTCAGAATGGTATTTTCTCACTTTCAGGAAGATCAATATTCCAAGAGTTTGAATTGGCCAATTCCTTCATCAGCTGGAAACCATAAAATTTCTGCCTGTGAGGAATTCCTCTCTAGTTGAAAATCACTGTAATTTAGTGTCAACACCTTTTTTGCAATGATGTCAGAACCAAACTTAACCCATATAGATGTCAGTTCACCAGTCATCTGAATTTTTGTCTTTCAGGAGAAGCTGTAATGGAAAATAGTGATGGAAAATCCCAAGCTTCTGAGGTAGCTGCCAGCCAACATGTGCTGGTCTGTGCCCTGCACGAACTGGGCAGTCTTGTACAGCGACTTGGCTCTTCTGCCAGCCCTTTGGTTGCAGAACCAGCCACTGGTGAGTTCCACATTTTTTTTCTTTTTCTTTTCTATTATACTCTGTTCTTTAACATGGTTTAGGTCTGTATGAAACCATACCATACCAATGGCAAACTTTACTTATAGATAATACCAAGTTTTGGTTAACCCTAAGCATCAATAAAGTACTAGTAATGTAAATAACCTTATTTGTTTATTACATTTTATTGTTAGAGCATAATTGTGTCATGCTTAAAAAACGAAACACACACACACATTGGATCTAAATGGTTGTGCTTATTGAAGGTCTCATGAACTCGTTAATGTAAAAATAACATTAAAAATATTGCATCTGCAAAAGTCAGATCAAAAGGCTTAAATTTCAGGCATATGCTGGATCATATTTATTCATTATCAATTTCTTTACCAGTATTTCTTTCATCTTGACTTCAGATGTTATGGCATTCTCAGAGTTGCAAGAATAATAATAAAAAAAAAAAAAGTTTGAAATTAAGATACTGCTCAAGAAATTACACTGCCCAGCTTGCACACTTAAAATTTGAAAAAAATGTGCTTTCTTAATGCCAATACACATATTGCACATTGTTTAAAATAAAAACAAGGCATTTATTTCAAACATAGGTGTCCACTAAAAATAAAATTGGATTAAAAATAAGTGCTATCTTTTGAGATTATTTGTGTACATTTCATTTCTCTTTTTTTTATTTTTTATTTTTTTTCTGAGAAAATCTCAACGAGAAATTGTGAATTCTTTTAGAAAGAGTAAATGACGGTTTTTGTGCTGTGATTCTGTCTGCGGCTGAGCAGTTGGAGCATGCTGGATCTGATGGCAGTTTCTCCTACAATGGGGTAGATTTAAACCCTACTGGAGAGCAAGTTTTCTTGAGTGTGAAGACTGATAGAAAGAATGCATACTGTTTAAATTAAAAATAAAAAATAAACGGGGGGGTATATATTTCAAACATAGGCATCCACTAAAAATAACATTTGAAGTAATAAAAAATTGGATTAAAAAGGATTAAAATAGAATATATATATATATATATTATTTATATATATATATATATATATATATATATATATATATATATATATATATATATATAATATATACTATATATATTATATATATATATATATATATATATATATATATATATATTTATATATATATATATATTTATATATTTATATATATATATATATATACACTATATATATATATATCTATACATACATATATATACATATATATATATATACATACATACATATATATATATATATATAGAATAAGACAACCTGCTCCATTCATTTATATTTTACTTCGCATGTGAGATTCAGAATGATGAGATTGTCGTTCTGATGAGATGAACATCTCGGTGTTCATGAAATAAAACTTATTAACAAAATGGATAGTTAAAGTCTCCATCTTCTTCTTATCATTATAATACTCTGTAGTCTACATTGAGCTCTCCCTGGATTTATATCCCTTCCAGTTACATACTAGTAAAACTTATATATGTATATAAATAAATAAACTGGATTTGTAGCAATAAACAAAGTAATAATACGTGTTAGAACCTATAATAAAAATTAAGAAGTTAATGTTTATGGCTTCCCCAAGTGGCCATTGTTCACGCTATAAATGTAAATGTTGTTTTCAATTTTAGGGGAGTGAAAAATGGGCATGGCTGTTTTTCTGTCTAGGAAATTTTCAGTTTAGCTAACCTGATTGACTCCAACCAAGTGTCCACTTTATCATCATACTCACATTGTAAACTGAGCTTTTCATTCTAAAAACTTAAAATGGTTTTAGAAATTTCAGCTGGGTATCTACTTATGCAGTTACAGATAAAGATTCAGACACAAAGGGTCTAGTTTAACAATATACTTTGTAAATTGAACCCTTCATTAAAATTTGAAAATTTTTTTGAAATTTTCAAAATTTCATGTGCTAAAAACATGCTGTAGTGTCTAAATAGTAATGAAAAATGTTTAGTGGAAATAGCACTAGTTGTCCTTGAGTTATATGATGACAGATGGACCAAAAAAAAAAGCATTTGATAAACTAGTCAAATAATTAAGCAATTAAAATAAGTTGGAAGTCGGTTACATCAGGTTTTTTATTAAAAAATATTTTTGTTCATTCCTAACAGAGCAATCTCTTTTAATAACAAAATCCAATTTCTATTCACAGTATATCAATTCATCTCTTTTACTCTTTGTTGCTGTTCACATACAAATGAAATACTTGTCATTATTAATATACAAGAATTTGGGATGTTTTCTGATGACATTTTAAATAAGAATGTCTTTATTGATTAGTCATGAACCATTTCTACATAGATTCTATTCACGATTACAATTGAATCATTTTAGCAACCAATTATATTAATACGTATCAGCATTTATATTTTATTAGATCTTTCTACTGTACAATGACCAGTAAATATAGTTTGCTCAAATCAATTATATTTATATGAAGATTATGAAAGGAGTAATATATTTAGAAAATAATGTTTACTATTCACTCTAACATTGTTCTGCCTGAAAAAAGAATACTTCTGGATAATGTGGAAGCTAAAGATGCTTTAGAAAAGCTAAAAGTATTAACAGAAAAAAAATCATTTGAAATAAAGAAGAGTGCTAAACTATGTAATATCAATTTGCCTACATGACAGTGAATGCTGGACAATTTCCTCACAGATGAAGAGGAAACAAGGCAACAATGATATAGTTCTACAGAAAGATGCTAAGAATATCATGGAAGTAGTATGTGGGCAATGAGCAAGTTTTATGGAGAATGTAAACAAAAAAAGACATACACAAAATCAGAATGAAACAGTTGAAATTTCTGTATCTGTCTATATTTCTGAGATAAGGTATTATGTACACTATTTACATTATTTGGACTATTGTCCTCATCTTTGTTGTTATATTTATTAACAACATTTTGGCTGTTGTATGCTCCAGCCTTCTTCAGGCAGTTGGAATGTCAAACTGAACCCTTTATTTCGCTCACTGGGATGGACTGTTCTAGTTCCACGTGCCATGTTTAATGGATGTCAGTTATCAGTTAATTCCCCTCACCAAATTCTCCACTGCCATGACCGGGTATTGAACTCACACTCTTTGGGTCCTGTCACTGGATCTAACCAACGCGTTTATCCACTGTGTCATGTGTCCTTGAAATTTCTGGTACACAAGATGAAGAAGGCTAGTAGAATTTGACACTCACAGGATATATGGAAGGCAGAAGTGAAACAAGAAGAAACCTATCTCATTAGTTTCTGTAAATGGATGATAGAACAGTGAAAGTAAGGGGACAAACATTGGTTAGGAATTTGTGGAGAGCCACATCCTGGGACATCAAAGAAGAGCAGCTCAACTTGGTGCTTCTCAGTGTGTGGGCTAATATTTTATTAGAGGAACTGTGAACTTTTAATGTGAACGGTAAGGGTTCAAGGGAGATAGTGGGGGTACTATAATTTAAACTGGAAAGTAAGATGTTGTAACCATTTGAACCCTGATTAGAACAAGTTGTGAAATCTTAAGTCTGGCAATTTCTCTGATTTGGCATATTGACCACCACTTGGCTGTTCCCACCACAGCTTACTTTTAGTGACTGGTGCTGTTATAATGCAACATAGACAGGTGAGATTAATTCTGTTGCATGAACTCTATTTACCAGTGCAATTTTAATACAAGTGGGTGCTTAGATATTTGAACAAAGGTTTTGGAGAAAAAAAAAAGCTTAAGTAGCACTGTTTAAGACAGAAGGAACAGGAAAAGTACACACATGACTAAATAATTAAAAAAAATAATTAAAAAAAATGACAAAAAAAATTTTGTTTTGTTTTTAAATTGTCAAATAGCTTTTATCGGTTTAACAGAAAACTATGTTAACTTAAAAGTTAGAATATAATTCTTTGTTACTTAGATGTGGATCCTTGTACCAAAACTAAGGCATCAAGTGGAGATTGAATTCAAAACTTTGAAGTGAAACTGACTTGTTTACCTTTATACTGTTGTTACAATGGCATAAAATGTGTTTATCATTGTATAATTATTTATTCATTTTTGTCACAAGTCTGAAATATTCAATGAAGATTGAATTCATTTCTTGGTAGTAATGACTAACTTTCTAACACTTATTTCATGCTAACTCACAATTAAACCATTAATGCCTACTGTCCCAAAAATGGGACAGAGGTTATTAATGGGTTATAGGGAGGCCCCTATAATTGCTACCAGATGATGTTTTCATGAACCTATAATTATCACTGGTTGATGTGTTTCTGAGCCTGAAGCTGATATTAGATTTTACAGTGAACATTAATGGTTTAAAGTTGAATATATCTCTTTTCTTAGTGCATTTAACAAGAATTAAGGGCATATATTATCTAGTTAGATTAATGACGGAATTAAATGCTATAATATTCTTGACTGACTCTCTTGGGTATTTACAAAGTTCAGCTTCAAAGCTATAGCAGTAGGGTGGACGGTACCCAGTAAAGATTAAACTGACTCAACTAGCTAATTGGTTCAGAAGACCAACTTACTAAATTTTACTCTATGGAAAGCACTCATATGAATGTCTCTGTACTTCAGATTGATCAGTTTGCTAACAAAATTGATGAAAATTAATACTATTATTATTATTTTACAAATTAATTGCATTTGGACAATTATCTCCATCTTTGTTATTATTACAATGTTTTGGCCATTGTACTGTCGAGCCTTCTTCAGGTGCTTGTCAATCTGGGTATCAATCTCTCACTTTTTTTTTTTTTTTTTTTTTTTTGCACATGCTTACTTTTGAGTTTTAGACAGGCTGAGATAATTCTTTTTGGGAGAAAAGTCTAATCATTCTTGGACAATATATTTGATTACTGAAAATTATATATATAAAAATAGAAATTCTGCCCACTCCTTTTATTCTAACCCTTTCATCTATTTGAAATTCAACTCTAATTTGGTTGCAAAATAACTGTTTTATAGAGTCATGAAAGCAATGTAAATTATTAGTGTTCAACATAAAATGGCTAAATGTAAATTTAAGCTTAACAATCATTTTTTATTCCACTTATATTTTGCTTTTAGGCTGTGCTGGAGGAGTGGGGTGCCCACCACTGCAAATTGCTACAAAATCAAACATTAACCTAAAAATTTGAGTCTTTTTCTTAAATAACCTTGTCAGATGAAGACTTTATGGATGTCCTGCATGGCACCAATCCAATTCATATCTAAATTGTCAGCTGTATACAACTGCTTTCTCCAGTTGATCAATAAAAGTGCCTTTGAATGATTGAATCCTGTGGGTCTTAGCATGGACCATCCTTCTTCAAACCCTGTGGACTGGTGTTACAGAATCACAAAGAAAGAACTGTACCAAATACTGGAAACCATATCACTTAAAGATTTAACATCAGAAACAAGTAAAATGGGTGTCAAATGTAGTTCAAACAGAAAATAACAACATAATTAAGATATTGACGTTCCACTTTACTTTGAACAAAAGGTTAGGAAAGAAATCCCCATTGGTACAAGAAAGAGCAATAACAATTATTAAATTTGAGAAACCTATTTTTCCAAAATATTGTTTTAAGAGAAATATTTTATAAATTTCAGCTAAAAGTGGAACTGGCTTCTTAGACAATGCTGAACATTTCCTTATAAGGAAACGGCTAATTTTAACATTACCATTAGAAATGAGAACAGATACATTTTGATTCTATTCTGATGGCCAGGGAGTAAAGTAAAGTATAACTTGAGTAGCACTGGCTATAAATGCTTCAGGTTTCCTTATAAGGAAATGGCTAATATTATTATTACCATCTTGTGTGCTACTAGCTTATTACATCTCTTTACCTGTGATTCAAAACATGTCTCTCTGGTCTACAGTTTAAGGGGTGATATAAAGGTAAATATGGAAATACCTTAAAAAATATTTTTTTTTTAAAAGAAACTTTACTTTTATGAAATTGTTGATTTATGTAATGAATGTTAATTTTACATTATTGATTACTGTTCACATCGGCAATAGTCTGTAAATAATGGTAACTCCAAATCCCAGGAATTCAGGCAAAAAGTTAATGTCTCCAAAAACATGCTGAAATTTTAAAATTCATTTGGAATTAAAAAGTTAAAGATTAAAATACATCCAAAATTGGACTCTTCCCTTACATTATTGATGTTGCCACTACTTATTCAGCAGATTCTTTAAGCTTTCTTCATGTGCAATGAAACAGAACCCTCCCATCTTGTCTCAATTTTTTAAAATATATTACTCCTATCACCTGGTTCAGTTCATTCCTAGCAATACAAGTCGCATAATAATGTTCACTGTAACATTTATATGTTGAAAACTCTTATTAATTACCATTCTCTTAGCCTTGAAACATCATTTTTGAAACTTTAGGAAAGCAAGTTTTTTTTTTTTTTTTTTTTTTTTTTTTTTTTATCCCCAGAGATATTCAAAATGAGTTTTGAGGTCAAAGAAAGTAAACTTTTTTTTTTTTTTCCAAATTTAATCCCAAGCAAGGTGGGAAAGCCACTAGTATGCAGAGGGTTACAGAGAGTGAATGTGAGAGAAAAGACTGGGTATGAGAGGGGGGGGTATTGAGGAAAGGATAAAAGCTGAATGGGGTTCAAGAAGATAGATGGTGATTGACATTGCATTTAAATTTTTGAAGATTGTAGTTATCAGGGAAGCAATGAAATAGAAGGGAGTTCCACAGGTGGGAAGTGCAAGAAAAGAAACTGTTGGAGTAGAAGTGGTGGTTACATTTACCTAATTCAACAGTAAAAGGGTGGGATGTAGATGCCAATTTAGTAGCATGCTTAAACATGAGTAGTCCACGCACCAGGGAAGAAAACTTGTCAGAGTAGTAGCCATGAAAATATTTGTGGAAAAGACAGAGGGAAGCTACATCATGTCAATGAGAAAGTGAAGTTGAGATGCCAAGTCAAGATCAATTACATTACAGATTCTTCTTTGGATTTTGTCAAGAACCTCAAGATGAGTAGCAGAAGCACCTGATATATTTTTTAAAACTTTAAGAAAACAACTTTATTTCCTTTGTTGGGAAAACTTTCCAGCCATCTCTTCTCCCAGCTGGAGATAAAATTGCAGAGTAGATTGAGGCTTCTAGACTTGGTAGGGTAACTCATCTAGAAGATAGGCAGCTATGAATTCAAACCAAATCCCAAGTTTGTGTATGTGTTGTAGAGTAATTTCACAGTGGAGGCTTGTATTTCACTAAGTCGGTCCTAAAATAGGTTCGACGTACAAAACGTTAGGAACTTGATATAATAAGGTAATGACGCAGTAATCTAGTTGTGGTGGCTGATACTTTAATATCCGACTAATGGTCGTCCGACATTGACTGACTGACCAACTCCCCGAGCGACTCAGCGACTGCTACTGCTCTTACTTATTATAGGTGGGAGAGTCTATTAACTATAGAATAGGTGTGTTCTACTATAACAGTATGGAAGATGGCAACTCCACATTATAAAAAATCTATTTACTATTTAAACCTCAGAAGCGTCATCAATGGTATGGTGCGGCTATGATCCACAAGATGTGTGTAAGGAATAAACAAAATCATAGACTTTCTTATCAGGTAGATTACTTCTCCAACTGACATACCTTTTCTATCATAATTCAAATCTATATTCAGCCTGATTTCATATTTTAATAGGTTTGCTCCCTGAGAGTTAATTTTACCAGTATAAATGGTTATATTGCAAACAAATTCTCTCTATATTAATTTTTTTTACCTTCAGGGGTCATCGAGCCTGTTGTGTCTGTGTTGATCCACCCAAGCCATGCTGCTCGCTTGGCTGCTTCATGGTGTCTGGGCAGCATTGCTGTGGCCCTGCCCTCACAATTATCACCATTGCTTGATAGATGCATGGAAAGAATGGAAAAATTAAAGAATTCTCCAGAAGCCATCTCCGGTTACAGCAGTGCATTGGCTGCCCTCCTGGGAGGTGTCTACCAGTGCCCTCTAGGAATCCCTCACATTAAAGGGAAGGTAAGTCTGTCTCACTTAAAATAAGTGAGCATTTAATAATTTTCTATAACTTGTATTCATATAATACTTTCAAAATAATTTAATGAACTGCCAAGTCTTTATTTTCTATTCTCGATAGTTGTAAAATGTCTCTACGTCTGTGGGTGAGGAATTATTTTCCAACCTACAACCCCTTTCAGACAGATGAGACATTGCAAGCTTCTCACTGTTCTATAGCTCTTTCCATGGAAAGAATTCAGATGAACTGCAGTCCTTAGTTCCACCAGTCCTAACCTTCATGGCTAACAACTGTCATGCCATTCAACATTGTAACAAACATTCCCTTTGTATTCCTTTGGTGAGATGTAAGTTCCATTCAAGCAGATTCTTCCCATGAACCACTGTGGGACCAACTCCCAAGAGGATGCTTTCCCAATCATTTCAATGTTAACCTGCTCAAATCTAGGGTTAACTGTTCTGTTCCGCACATGTCTGCGTAAGTTGTGCTACTTGCTCTGTATTCTTCTACCTTAAGTGGTTCTTGGGACTTATACAGTGTCAACATCATTGTAAAAAAAATTAAAAAATAACATTTACATGTCAGTGTATATCACCAAATATGTTGTAGCAAGTTACACAAAAGTAACTGAAATTTGAATATGACATTTGAACTCTACCTAATTGTGCATTATACTATACTAGCTTAAAAGTCGCCCTGTCGAGCACTATTTAAGTTAGCTCCTGCAGAGGGCTCTTGAGTGGGCTTTCATCACAAAAGGAAGAGAAGAGTAGATGCAATAAGCCATAATAAACTGCAGAACTCAAAATTGATCGCTGCATTTAAGTATTGCATTAATACTTAAGCTTACTTTTTAAAAGTTCAACAATAATTTTCCTGCTGCTACTTAATTTGATATACGTAGGTCCTTACTTTCTGTACAAACAATTTTTTTTATTTCATGGGTGACTTTTGCTGGATTTCACAATTAATTTTGATTATTCTCAAATTTATTTACAAATTATAAAAATTGTTGTTGTACAAAAATATTTGTTGCAAAAAATCATGTAAAAACATCGCCAAAAACCATCACAGTAATGAAAACTTGTGAATCCAAAATTTCAGGATTGCGCATCCAGATCTGGCCTGGAATATTTTTAATTTGCTCATGGAGTCGGCCTGTTGGGCTACAGCCTCTAGGAGTAAAGTTGAAAAGTTGTGACACAGTGACATTCACATTTATTATATAGGAGATGTTCTGATTTTGGGCAAGTCTACCATTTAGTAAGTTTCTATTTATAATAGCATGTAAATGGCAATTTGGTATAACATCTATACAAGTAATGTTAACTTTCACTTGAAACATTATTTCTCTCTTTCTGAACACTTGAAACACCATTAACTCCTGGGGTTGGCTGGGGTTCTATTTTATTTTCTTCTTCTTAACAATCTTTGGCTCATTTATTTTAATTATAAAGATGATGTTCGTAGAAATGGGTTTGTAATGATTTCACTGTTATGTACATCATTTTTGGCCCCCATTCCCAGCAAAGAAGCTATCACTTTTACATATGTTAGTAACATAAAATTGATAACATTACCTTTTTAGCAAAGAGGGTGGAAAGTAAAATGGTATCACTAGTGTTTGCTGGTTCCCTTTCATTTCTCAAATTCAGCACAGATGTATTTTACAAGAAAACTAAAACTATAAACAGATCGAGGAAAAGAAATTACTTTTTGAAACTTTCACACGGAATTAAAAAGAATTTTCTATAATTTTTTTTTCTTGTCCTCACCCATTCTTTTCTTCCCTTACCCTCTCCCCACTTCCTCATTCCTTTTCTGTCTCTTCTGCTGTCCCCCCCTTCTGTCTCTTCTGCGGTCGCCCCCCTTTCTGTCTCTTCTGCGGTCGTCCCCCCCCCTTCTCTCTCTTCTGCGGTCGTCCCCCTTCTGCCTCTTCTGCGCCCCCCCTTCTGTCCTCTTCTGCGGTCGCCCCCCTTCTGCCTCTTCTGCGGTCGCCCCCTGCCCCTTCTGCGGTCGCCCCTGCCTCTTTCTGTGGTCGCCCCCTGCCTCTTCTGCGGTCCCCCCCTGCCTCTTCTGCGGTCGCCCCCCCCCCTTTCTGTCTCGCCCCCCTGCCCTTTCCTCTAAAGTTCTGCCCCTTCTGCGGTCGCCCCCCCCCTTTCGGTCCCCCCCTGCTTCTGCGGTCGCTTCCCACTTTCTGTCTCTTCTGCGGTCGCGCCCCCCACTTTCTGTCTCTTCTGCAGTCGCGCCCCCCACTTTGTCTCTTCTGCGGTACATTAATAATCAGGTGTATTTGGGTAGCAGTTTTTGTACTTGATTAAAGACCAATGAAAGGTTTTTAGTTGTTGTTTATATATATATATATATATATATATATATATATATATATATTAGTTGTAGCATACCTACGGATGATAATGGGTATGTGCCCATTCACGCAAATACAGTAGTAAATACTGTATGTTGGTCTGCAGTTGGAGATTCATTGTGGAATTCTGTTGACTACTTCTATGTGCCACTGGTGAATGTGTTGTTCTTGTCCGAAGTATTATTGTTCATTGCCAACCTTCGTTTGATTATTCTATTCAGTAACCTTCCTGAGGTTACCACACACGTGTGTGTGTGTAGCCATTTTCTTGGTGTTCAGTAAAATTATAAAAGCCAAAATTACTCAGACATAGGATAATTTATATTTAAACTTTCACCAGATCCACTCACTCATCAAATGCTCTTGGTCTGAAATATAGAAAAAAAATATACAAAATAATTTTAACAAAAAATTTCTGTTGGTCTTTAACCAAATTTTTATAACAGTAATAATGTGCTTTCCAACTGATGTTCCCATCTCTGCAAATGGTTGTCTGCATAAGAAATATTTATATTTTGCAATATTCTTTTAGATTTTACAAGCATTTATCTTGTAAAATCTGTAACACCAAAGAGTATAAAGAGACAACTTTCAATCAGTAGATAGAAATTAAGTTTTGCTTTTTAGATCATGAAACTTAACACCACTCCATCTAGTTTATGTAAACATGGCTAGTTTTTAGCAGATGATTCACAACCCAAACTAACCCATGAAGTTTGTTACAAAGCCAGCTCAAGCAAATTTATTTTTCTAATCATGTAATTTCTTTCAATTTCAGCAAATCTTTTCCATAGCAGAAGAATTATTGAGAACAGCATCCCAGAACAGTCGTCTTTCTCTACAGCGGACACAGGCTGGCTGGCTCCTCCTTGGAGCGCTCATGACACTGGGTAAGAAAAATTATGCACAAATCCATTTAATATTACTTCTCTTTCTTCTTTAATGTCTTTTGTTCCTTCATGACATGGGCAGTCATGGCTTTCTTCAACTTCTTGTAGCCTCAGGCAACTTTTAACTCTTTATCGTCCCTCTTTGTCTCCACTCTTCCATCCATCCATACAAATCTGTTAGGTCACTTGCTGTTTCCCCTCTGCTACCCTTGCCTTCAATATGTGCTGTGTGTATCAAATTCTCCAAGCTCTCTTTCCTCCTCATGTGTCCCATAAATTTCCACACTCTTTCTAATTGTAAGTATAAATGTCCTTGTTGTTTCTACTTTCCTTAATACTTCCAAGTTGTTCGCATATCCCATCCATGGTTGAAATTGCTAAAGACTTAAGTTGTTAAATCTGAAAGAAAATAAAAATATCATTAGACGCATAAACTTAATTCACATTTAAAAATCAGACCAACTTATTGAAACACTATCTCTCTCTCTCTCTATATATATATATATATATATATATATATATATATATATATATATATATATATATATATATATATATATTTAATTATTGAATTAATTATTAATTAATATTAATTAATTATTGAACAATATAGTTCATGCCACATTGACGGAAAACCTACCAGTACAAAAAAAAAAGAATTCTCTTATTACTATATTTGTACAAAAAAACGCACAACCTTAAAATTTAAAATTCAAACTCAGCTGCCAGGACCGCACGTTCCAAAAAACAATAACACATTTCTCATAGCATTTTTTCGGATTACATCTATATTTTCATTGTCCTCTTATTACCGAGAAGTAAAAAACAAGAACAAATCTATTTCCATACCTGAGAATGTCTGTAGGAACAGAGGAAAGCTTGTAAAAACTAAAAAAGACCTTATGAAACTTGAATTTATAAACAGGGATCATATCATTCATATACATGTTCGGGGTTAGTGTATCTTATTGAAATTGTTTGCGAAATTGTATTCCTCGCCATTTAAATCATTAACCTCTATATTTGTTTTTTGTATGAATGATTCATGTAATTATATATATATGTGTGTATGTGTATTTATTTTTAATTCAGCATTTTTATTCTTTCAAATACTATTGTTAGTGGATACTGATGTTTCAAATAGACTCCCTGTTTTTCATTTTATTTTTAAACAATGTATTTTGTCTTTCAGTCTGTTCACTTGAGAAAACTTAAAGAAAATATGTTCTGTGGCAGGGCTCAAAAATGTGGCTAATCACAGCCTGGCAAATTTCTGTTGGCTCTTTTAAGGAATGCACACATTCTCATTCAGATTTTCTCAAGAGCCCATATCTGCTCAGTTCTATATCCGAAATGTAAACAAACCAATTTCTAAAGAAATAACGGATTTTATGTTTAATTCAACATTTTTATTACTGAGCAGATTTGGGTTCTCAAAAAAATCTGACATTTTTATTATTGAATGGATACGCCTAATACACACCATTTGAAGATCAAATAGATAGTGGGCATCTATTTCAAACATGGGTATTCGATAAAAATAGCAAAGTAATAACACACACACATTTTCTGTTTCTGGTTGCAATTAACATAAAGCTAAATAATCCTTGTTATTAAAACTCTATGTATTTAGAGATCCTTGATAAAATCCAAAGAATCTGCAATGTTATTGGTCCTGACCTGGTATCTTTGCTTCAGTCACTTTCTCACCATTATAATTTTTGTTTTTCTATAAATATTTTCATAGTAATTGTTCTGATGAGCTTTCCTCTTAGATACTTTGACTTTATGAATTTAAGCACAGTACTAGATTGGCTGTTAGGTCCTTCATTTTACAGTTGAAATCGTTAGATGTAATCGTAAATTCTACGGTAAATTTCTCCTCTCACACTTCTCGCCTAAGGAACTCTTTTCCAATTTTTTGCTTTCAAGTCAACTTTGATCTTCAAAAATTTAAATGCAAAATCTGTCTTCTTTTATTCTCTCACTTTAATGTTTTTCTTTTTCTCATATTCTTTCACATTCAGTAACACTTGCACTTTAGTGGATTTATTGCCTTGCTTGCAGTGAAATGATTAAAAAAAAAAAAAAAAAGAAAGCCAACTTTTCTCTTTTGCTTAAATACATAAGCAGACACACATTTAACATAACCTGTTTAGACAATGCACAACATAAAAACACACATGCACACAGGTTTTCTCACTCTTTGAATTAATGTACTTACATGTTTCTCTTTATATCCACAAAATCCAACCAAAGAAGTTTGAGATGATAATGTATACACTCATGGTGAGTGACTAGTTTAGATATATTCTCTGCTTCTCACACATTTAAATTTCCTTTAGTGTGTGTGTTTTTTTCCATGTACAGGTACATATTGAAATGTTTTCTTGATATGGATGTGCATACATAGATATATATATATATATATATATATATATATATATATATATATATATATATATATATATGTGTGTGTGTGTCATCCACATACAGGCCTGTTTCACTGCATCACAGCTCATCAGTGCAGCTAGACATCTGATTGCTTCAAGTTGGGGTCAAAAACCCAACTGATTTGGCATCAGTTGGAGTTTCTACTTCTGAGCTATCAGCACATGGCAGAGAGAAACGTAAATTCTAGTATATTACTTTTTTAATGAATGAAACTAAACACCAGACAGCCTTTAGTGCTCAATTTATTTTCAATGAAGAGTATTGCATTAGCAGAGATAGCGGTTGTTTAGAATTACCCCATCTCTCAACAGTGCTCAACTGAATATATATATATATATATATATATATATATATATATATATATATAAAGTGGCAACTCTAGGTTATCAATATGAGTGAAATTTAATTTGCCTTTTTTCAACTGATTCATTGTGCAAAAAAACCTTATACTGTACAGAATAAATTATTTAAAAGCAATAAGTTAAAATAAAAAAAATGTAACCTTTGAAAAACACGGCATACAAGTCAGAGACTTTTAAAAGATTGTAGAAATACATTGCCGATTAAGATTGCCTCCAGCACAGATAGAACTAAGACCTACACATCCTGACTAGTTTATAATTTTATTTCATGCTGTTTTTTGATTTTTAATTTTTTACTTTCTTTCTTCTTTATCATGAACAATATCAACAAAATGTATTTGTTTGGTCACTATTCTGAATTTTGGATCTAAGAATTAAAATGATGCACTACGAAAGATTTTTGTTTCTTTGAAATAGATGTACATGAATATTGACTCACTTGGGCTGAGCCCTACAAACCCAATCGCTGGAGTCGACACTGATATATATATATTTTTATCTGACATTTTTTCTTATCATAAAGGTTATATTTTACATATGGTTGAGTTGACATTCTTGTTATTTTAAACATCATCAAGCTGCCTCAGAAAAGAAGTCATGAAAAATATATCTCCCAAAAAGAATTGAACTTGTATTCCTTTTTTCTATTATGGAAATCACTCCTTTAGTCAAAGTGGGCCATACTAAAAATAATGTTTTATAGTAATAAGAAATACACCCATGCATTAATTTATATATATATATATATATATACACACACACATTTTGAAGCCATCCCCCAGAATTAGCAGGGGTTGAACTTGACAGTGAAAAAAAAAAAAAAATGAAAAAGAGCTTTTAGTCATTGGGGAAAAAGAATGGAATCATCAAATTTATACTTTGAGAAACTTTTACAATGAATGCCAAAAATTTGTGCTGCAGCAATCAAGGTTAAAGGAGGAGATTTTGTTGAGAGCAAAGTTTTATCATAAAATGTTTTTTTTTCTTTTTCATACTAAAATTTATAATAATGAAATCGTGTCTCACTTTTACTTTTTTTTTTTTTTCTTTTTCTTTTTTAATCATGTAAAACAATTACTTTTGGAGCCAATTTAAAAAATTACCAGGTGTGGCCTCAATCTTTAACTGTAGTGTGTGTGTATATATATATATATATATATATATATATATATTTAACATTAATCAGTTAAATGACAAATTTTACTTATTAATCATATATATATATATATATATATATATATATATATATATATATGTGTGTGTGTGTAAGAGAAACCTACTAAAAAAGCTTTCAGCTCTACCAAGCTCTTCTCCCCCAAAAATCTGGTGTTTTGTCATTTGGTCAAATTTTGCTAAGTAGGTTGGACAGAAATGTTATGCTGTGTGTGAATACATACATGCACACACACACACACATATATATATATATATATATATATATATATATATATATATGTGTGTGTGTGTGTCTCTGCATGTATCCACCCAGCATCTTAATTTCGTTATGATGAGTTATCATTTATTTAGAAGTTGCCCATTCAGCTAATGAGTCATCTGTCTGTCATTGTTTTTTTTTTTTTTTTTTTTTTTTTTTTTCACCATTTTTCTCCTTCCCCTGGCCCACACAGATGGTGGGTGGGCAGAAAGTAAAAACATACCCAGGCCAACTTAGAATTGGTGCAGACTATTTTATGTCTCTATTTAATCTTTGATAAGCATATTCTCACATAACTTTTCTACATTAATGTTATCATAATCAAACTTTAAAAAAAGAAAACTTTTCCAGTAACTATTTTTAATAATCTACTATTTGTGTAAAAGTAAGTCTTTTGTTATTATTACCATTACTAGAGCCGTGGTGATCATAGTTCTGATAGTTATTTTTCCATTGCCAAAAGAAGAGATCCTTTCTTTTTATATGGACAGTATACTTGAGGAAATCCATAGAATGGATCATTCAACATATTATTTTGGCAAGGTCAGACACAAAGAAGAGATGAGACTATTAAAATAGAAAACAGCAAAATAATTATTTATACTAGTTTTGACATTTCATTAAAGTTTTGCACTTTGAAACATGTCAGGTTTGCTTTTTATGAGAAAATAAAATGTTTAATATAGGCCATGAATGGATTCTGAAGTCAGAGTGGCAATTTGTACATTTTTTTTTCTCTTTTGCTTTTTGCTTTTTGTTCGGTATTTATGAGATAAATGCTAATCTGATGTTTTTAATTATCAGTGGTAAATGTTTGTAGGGCAGAGCCAATTTTAACAGAAGATAACATTAATGAAATGTCTAGTGAAGAAGTATTTCTCTATAGGATTGCTCATGTCTTTCATTGGTCCAGTTATTCAGTTTTTATGATACTATATCCCCTGATTTTCTCACTCTCACACTATTTTCTAATTTTTCAATGACTATCATTAGATTTGCACTATAAAAACTTAAAATGTCTTGTTTATGAAAGATTTTCCTGGATCATCAACTCATTTAACTGTAATGTTTTACTGACAGATTTATGAAGAAATTTCAAGAGAAAGAGACTGAATTGTTCAAGATATTAGAATTTTAGAAAATAATGCCACAGTTATCTCCCTTGTTGATCATTGCATCAAGAACAGATGCTAATTTTTGACAAATAGCAAAAAGTTTGGAGGAAGAGATTTTTTTTTATCACTGTTAAAATATAAATCAAGAGACACAGTGTTTAAAAGCACATGAATATTGCTTTTTTTAATGGTGGCAATAAAATTGCATTAGTGGATCTCTTGATTTTTGGTCAAAGTTTTTTCTTGTTATCATAGCAGGATATAACTACACAACCATAAAATTCAAACACACTATTATTTGTCTATCAGAGAAGATTGTACTGGCAGAACAAACATTTTACTTAATGAACAAAGTTGCCTATGAGGTAGTAAAAGTTAATAAATATGCTATTAAGAAAACATTTCAATATGCACCTGTACATGAAAAAAAAAATTACACACACTGAAGGAAGCTTAAATATGTGTGAGAAGCAGAGAATATGTCTAAACTAGTCACCTCTGTTAATTGCTAAAATAACATTTCATCCATTTATAATTTATTTTTCTTACGTGAAAATAAATTGGGATGTGGTTAAGAGCAAAAAGTTAATGAGGCATAAATTTGTCCAATATGCTATTTATTTCTTTAAAATATTATTATAAAATTTTGCATGAAAGGAATTTGCAATGCATTGTTAAAACTTTTCTCATCTAAAATTTGAGCAGACCATCTAGATGCTGTAATTTCTGGTTTATTTTCTATAACTTTTGACAAACTGTTAACTTAGGCAAATATTGAACATCTTTTTCATATATTTTATATTGGTAACATCTCAGGGTATACATTCTTCAGCCTACATCAGGTATATTCTGTGTGGTGTGGGCAATATTTTTTTTGTTGGAAGGAAACGTTTCCTTTTTTACTGTTTTTCTTTTTGCAGAAATGCACTTACCAAGACTGAAGAATGAATTGGCTAAAATATTGTGTTAACAACAGAAACTATCAGAAAAGAATGGATTATTTGATTTAAATTCAATTTTCATAACATTTTACCAATACATTTGTGGATAAACTGCAATAGGAAATGAATGAGTTGTTGAAGCCAAGAATTTCAACTCGTACAAGTCATATAATTAGATGAACTTATTTTGCTTAAAGTCAAATGTCAGCAACTAATTTCCTACCAAGAAAATTTTCATCAAGACTGAATATGAAGGAAAAAACAGAAAAAAAAATTAAATATAACATTCAGTAAAGACTTTGATGGATAAGGAGACATTGCTTCAAGATGATTTTGTTCATTATCTTAATTAACTTTATCTAATGTTAATTATGAAATTTCTCAAAAAATATTCAGTGCGTGAAGTAGAAATGAGCAAAGGTGAAGGTGAAAAATTTCTAGTTTCAATCAAGTCACTTCTTAGCTTTTGAAAAAGGAAAAATGTTTCTTTCTTTAATGAATTGTGTAACATGCCAGTTGATATACAAATTCTTTATATTAATTTTATCTATCTACATACATACTGTGTATTTAGGCACCAAATATTCTTTAAGGTAAAGACTATTAAAAATGACAGACATTTTGTGCTGATTAATTTTAATGATTGACTTTTTCAAATTACGAATAATTCTTCTCTGACAAGGAGGAAATTCCATCAGAAATTGTCCAAAGTTCATTTTGGAAGAAAACTATAAGAAATATGGTCCAAATTTTCAACTTTCTTATGGAATAATCAGTGTAGCTTAAGACAGAATGAGTTAGTGTTGTGACATGTGTTTATTTTTTTGTTTTATTTTTTTTATGTACATTTAAGGATGTGGTCTCATAAGTCATAATTGCTTTATTTATTAATAGTTGTATTTGCTGCATTGCCTCTAGGATCATAAGTCTCTTTTTACTATTTGATTTTGCTAGTATATTGTTATAAAGTATGTGTGTGTGAGTACTTGCAAGATTACTTGGAGTTGTTTGGAACAAAATAATTTTTGCAGTCTTCATTAAACTCACCTGACCGATAAGGGATCTAACGCCTTTATCCACTTCCATGTGTCCTTGAAATTTTTTATTGTTTGAAAAGTTACTGTGTAAGGGAAAGGTAAACTATGAAGGATGATAAGGTTTCAGAAAAACAGTCTGCCTGCCTTATGTGATATTTTCCAGAGCATTTCAAAAGCTCATTCAAACGAGTAAAATAAAGAGGAAACATGACTAAAGACTTTAAAAAGCTTAATAATTTCTACAGGCCTTTAAGGCTTCAAGAACACCAGAAAGAAAGCGAGGGAAGTATCAGGCGTGTGTATGGAGAGAGAAGGAGATATGTATATGTGTGAAATGAGAATGAATAGGACCCAATTCTGATGTGATAACATTTAATTTAAAAGAGGGCTCAATTTACAAAAAAGTTGGTTAGATCCAGTGACAGATGATTCTTTATTTTATTAGATAAATTAACTATCCATAAAACATGGCATGGAATTAAAAGCGATCACTACAACAAATGTTTGCATTTGTAAATACTGAAAATAATTTTTATCTTCATTAAGGGTTTTCTGTGAAATTTTTTATTGTTTGAAAAGTTTACATGGAAAGGTAAACTATTTGATGAATATTTTAGAGCATTTCCTTCAAATTTTCTCTCTCCATTTTCTATGTGTGTGTGTATGTAAGTGTGAAATGAGAATGAATAGGACCCAATTCTGATGTTAACATTTAATTTAAAAAGGGCTGTGTTTATTTTATATATATATATATATATATATATATATATATATATATATATATATATATATATATATATATATATACACACACCAGTTGATATTATTCACAATTTGAAAAAGTCAATCATTAAAATTAATTGACACAAAATGTCTGTCGTTTTTTTAGTATTTACCTTAAAGAAAAATATTTGGTGCCTAAATATATATAGTATGTATGTATATATATATATGTGTGTATGTAGAGAGATAAAATTAATATAAAGAATATCAACTGGTGTGTGTGTGTGTATATATATATATATATATATATATGTGTGTGTGTGTGTGTGTATATATATATGTGTGTGTGTGTGTATATATATATATGTGTGTATGTATGTTACTAATACTTGTCTTGATAGCATTTCTCAAGGAATGAAATGTTTTGGCATAAAGTTTTCTTTTTATTTATATTGTCTTTGCACATATATTTTATTTATATTTGAATTTTTACGTATACATATGTATAGGAAATCATATAATTATAATTTTATATATTTAAAAATGTCCTCAAGGAATGAAATGTTTTGGCATAAAGTTTTCTTTTTAATTTGTCTTTTTACATATATTTATTTATATTTGAATTTTACGTATACATATGTATAGGAAATCATATAATTATAACTTTTCATTTAAAAATGTCCCGCACCAATTATGTTAGGATGAACTTCACTGGTTGAAGTTTGATTAAAAGATTGCAGGATGAAATTGTTATGCTCTGTGAAATGAATGAGAATCAAAAATGTTGCACATAGTTTCCTCAGTATAAATTCATTAAGTTAAATTTCAAATTTATGACAAAATGATCTCATTAAGTCAAATTGCAAATTTTTGGTAGACTGACTTTGTACATTTGTTCAGTTCACTTGTTTGATTAACATTTTGATTGTGATGAATGAGACAACTCGTTAGTTTTACAGTGTTAAAAAATATGCTTTGGTAGTGAACAGTGAGCTTTTTGAAATGGTGTCTAATTCTATTGAAGTGATGATCTTTTGTTGATATTCTCATGAAAATGTAGAATTCTTGAAAGTCATTCAATGATTTCTTTTTAATGTTTTTTTTTAAATATCAGTTAACATTTTTTTATGACGATCAGACTTCTTAAATGGAAAAATTTTTCAAGCGATGTCTTCATTTATTAATATATATTTATTTTTAGTTTTGTAGTTACTATTGAGATGAACAGAGTACACAGATATTTTTGCAAGTGTGTGTGTGTGTGTGGGGGGGCATCAGACCATGTGCATGTTGTCTGCAGCGGATGCACATTTCTAGGAACATTTCTGTACTGTCCTTTGAAGTTCTTGATTAACTCGGAAAATAAAAAAGAACCTTACAAAATCTGTTCCACGTTTTTGATGAATGGAATATTAAGAAAGAAAATAAGTAAAGACATTTCTGAAAGGGGGGAAAAAAATTGAGAAAGAATGAATTTCTTATTTTTTTACATTCTGAATGGATTCTCCAAGATGACTAAAATATAAGTTATATTAGCTTATATGCTCACACACACACACACACACACACACACATATATATATATATATATGTATTACTTCAAACATTATTATAGTGGGTACTTGTATTTGAAATAGATGCACCATTTTTATTTTTACTTTAAACAGTGTGTGTTCCATCTGTTGGTCTATGTGCTCAAGAAATCTCAAAGAAAATGCACTCTCTAGCAGGAATTGAACCTGCATCCCCATTGTAGGAGAAACTACCATTTGATCAGCTACGAAGAGTAGTGCAGTACAGTTTGGCTTTATTTTTCCTTTTAAGAAAAAGCACACTTCCTCACTAAGATATTTTTCTCAGAAGCCCATATCTGCACAGTTTTGTATCTGAAATGTAAAAACAATTTCTAAAGAAGTAATGGCTTTAATTTTAATGCGTCATTTTTATTACTTCGAACGTTATTAGAATGGATTCTCATATTTGAAATAGACATAGCATTTTTATTTTTATTTTAACCAGTCTGTATTACATCTACTGGCCTATGCACTCAAGAAATCTCAAAGAAAATGTGCTCACCAGCAGGAATCTCATACCTGCAGCCCCACTTTCTAGGAGAGACTATTCAGATGCTGACTTTCAAGAAAAATATACATAATGAGGAAGTATCCTTTCCTTAAAAGGGAAAATATTGCTTTTTCGTACTGTCATATTTTTGTAGCTGATTGTAAAGCACACCAGATTAAGTTGTGGTTTTTACCTACAAAAATAAGTGTGGTGCTCTACTAACTCACAAAAACAAAATCTTTCAACACTAATACTGTCCCCCACCCCTGCTCCTACAACCCATTTGCCCCCCATGTTCAACATCTCACTCTCTTACTACCACCCACCACCAATCACAATTTTTGAATCTGAGGTTATTTTTACATTGTTTTGCACAGTGAGAAATCAAACAGGGAACGGATTTTTTCTAATAATTGCACCTACAAGTAGACTCTACCCACCTCAAAAAACTAATGTTGGATAGTTTTCACCATCCCTCTGTTTATTTCTCACATCCGCTGATGAACACAGGTGTGTTCGGATATTCCAAACTTGTAACCTCAATCTTCATGGTTCATTTTTGTCACCTGGTTAATATTAATAAATGTTTTTTTACTGATTCCATCAGTACCCTTTTGTTTGACTTTGTTTAATTGACAAACGTATCTACTCTACTTTATAAACTATATGAAGCATACATGGACTCTTTTCTCTTTTTTTTTTCTAATTTTATATATATATATATATATAGCCATTTTTAACTATTGATATAATAAAGTAGTTGTATACAGCTGACAGTTTAGAAATTTCTGAACAAATATATATATAAAACATAGAATGGAAATCCAAATTTGCCTCATTCAAATAGCTATTTCAACCAACAAGTCCTATGTTGACATTGTCAACTCAGAAGTGTAAAGGAATAAAATAGAAACTTAAACTTCAAACATATAAAAAAAAAAAAAAAAAGGAAAAAGTGAGAAAGCAGAAAAGAAAGGAAGCAGGAGGAAGCTGATAAAAAAAAAAAAAAAAAAAGACAAAAAAAGACATTAAGTTAACCCAACCCCCAGTATCATGGGAGGGGGAGGTGGGAGTGTCTAATTTAACGAGAGACGGTCAATATAACCTTGACCTATATTATTAAAATATTAACATCCCAAGTCAGGTTGAAAATGAATCACAAAATTAAAGACACGAGTTCAAACAATTTTAAAAATTAAAATAGAAAATAGTAAATATTAGTTATAAACCAAAAATTAAAAAATATATTTTCTCCCTTTTTAAAAAAAATTCCCAAATCTATGCTAGCAAAAATTATAAGAAAAAATAATAACCATAGATATATAGTTTATATAAAGAAAATAGCTTAAAAATATTTAAAATTCAAGATTTTGTTTTTTTTAATTATTAAGAAAATGTATGTAAAACAGTAAAATCTAAAATTAAAAAATATAATAAAATAATAATAAATGTAGAAAAAATAATAAATAATTAAAAGAGTAATAAAAACAAAAATAAATAATATATATATATATATATATATATATATATATATATATATATACACACACATACACATATGTGTGTGTGTGTGTGCACACACATACAGGAATCTCTCGATTAGTGTAGCTAATGTGTACATTGGTAACTATAAAATAATCGGTTTTCAATTACTATGGTTAAATTAAAGAATGTTTTACTGCACTAATCGAGTATTATGCATGCACTAATTGAATTTTGGTATATAAAAAATTTAGCACACTAATGTAAAACGTCTTAATTGAATTTGTATTAAGCAAGGAATTCCTGTATATAGCAATGAATTTATATATAATCATTTTATATTTAGGTCCTCCTGTGGTGCGCAACCACCTTCCAAGGATGCTGCTGTTGTGGAGAAATGCATTTCCTCGATCCACAAAAGAACTTGAATCTGAAAAAGTGCGCGGAGATTCCTTCACTTGGCAAGTCACTCTGGAAGGACGAGCTGGAGCGCTTGGAAGTAAGTACCATTATCTCTTGTCTTATATTCTACAACTTATATTTGATGTAACTATTCCTTCTCCTCTTTTTACATATTTTGCTTGCTTTTCCACATTTCCATTTCCACTTTTTCTTTGGCATTAGCACTAGTGCCCTTCTGTTTTTTAGTAACTTTTGGATAATACACTTGAAAAGAAAAGTATTTTGATTACTAAGATTAAATATCACTAATAGCCACAAAATCGGCAAAACAATTGTGTAAAAATAAAATAAAAATAAGAAATATTATTGAAAGATTTTAAAGATATGAAATACGATAGAAACTAATTGATTGTACAAACGGAAATAAGTGATGGATTTTACAATGAACAAGATTGGAATCTCATAAATAATGAATGATTTTATTTTGTAGAGTGTGCAAAGAATTATCATTTTATGACTTCTGGTATTATTTAATTTGTATTAACAAAAACCTGAGAGGAAAAAATGAACTTCATCATTGAAGCTATCAATAGTTTAACACTATCTTCAATTGATGTTTCTGAAGTACTTACATGCTGTGTATTTTTGCAGAGGAAGGAAATAGCATATGTTGTTGATTTGAAAGGCAAATGAGATCCTTTTTGAAAACCATGCCACCTGTAGTTTTAGTCAGGATAGTAATCCAATATATATATATATATATATATATATATATATATATATATATATATATATATATATATTATATAGGGCTGCATGTTTCATTGAATATGTTTGGTTGAATAATCATATGTCTATTTTAACCCTCTCAAATTCATGGATCAATTTCTTAGTGCTGTTACAAAATTGAGTAAGAAAGATGCTGTAGTTATATATATATATATATATATATATATTTTTTTTTTTCAAATTTTATACTGTTTGTTGGCTTCTCAAACTGATGAATTACAAATAAAACTGAAAAGTAAAATAAAAATTGTAAGAAGATTTTAAAAAGAACAGAAAAAATACTT
The DNA here is from genome assembly GCA_903632075.3 of Acanthosepion pharaonis. Lineage (NCBI taxonomy): Eukaryota > Metazoa > Mollusca > Cephalopoda > Sepiida > Sepiidae > Acanthosepion > Acanthosepion pharaonis. Next base: position 3,183,252 of record CAHIKZ030004146.1, on the reverse strand, counting down.
TCATTGTTTTTATAAAAAAAAAAACTTTGCATGGACATTTTTTTTATAATAAAATACACTTGATTATTTGACTTTCAGGTCTTATATAGAACTCAGCAGATCGAAAATTGTAACTGTAAATTTTAAACTTATAAGCATATATAAATAAGCATTTATCAAATAATAAAGTAGACTTTTTGTAATTAATACATTCATTCTTATCTGATAGTGATTGAGAAAATTATGAAACTCATTCGACCTCAATGAGTATTGAACTTTATTATATCTGACCCAATAATGTCTTTCTATTAAGAACCATATGTTCATTTTTGTTGTTGTACTCTCAACATTTCAGACATTGCCCTTGGGTCTTTTTAAGATGTCTATTGTATTTGTTTATTTGGTGATGTTCTCAAAATTTTGTGCCAAACACTTTCTTCAATATATGAGGGTATATTGTTCTCATTCTTCTTTCAATGATAGTCTGTATAAAAGGGACCCAGTCAGTGATAATTCATCTAAAAATTCATATATAAATCTGTTTTATTACCCATTTTGTTGTGTTCTTTAGCCTGATGCAAAAGATTGCTTTTGCAGTGAGATTAAAAGTAAAAATATTTCAGGTTACTGAAGGAGGCAGTATTCTTTGTTATATTCAGGTTCATAATTGGTAATTGATTTGTCATTTGTATTAATATTGTTTTCTTTTTTTATTTCAGCAATGCAAAGTTTCCTACAAAATTGCAGAGAACTGGTCACTGAAGATGTCATCCGTAGACTTTTGGCTCCTCTAGAATGTGCTCTCATTATGCTCTCCCAGTGAGTATTAGATGTACCATGTCTCTATCATATATATATATATATATATATATATATATATATATATATATATATATATAATCTATTCAACAGTGTGGCTTGACTTCAGAAGTTCTTAGTGGTATATATCAATGTCGACTGAATTCCAGTGAAAATAAAACAGTCATATGAATTTATCCATATGTATGATTACATGTTTTTGATGAGTGTATATAAAAGACATTTGTCCACATTGGTTAGATTTGACATTTAATCATTTTGGCAGTCAGTCTTGAATAGTCAAACTCAGCTAGTGCCAAAGGGACGTAATATCATCAGACATTTGAGAGTAAGATTTAATTTAGATTTTGCTAGCTTAGACAATTTGACTCAAGATGAAACCATGTTTTCTCATTCCAGATAGAATGAGCTTGAGAAGCAATAGTTGGTTAATTTTGTTTAGTGGCATATCAACATTTCTGGGTTATATTTAATGCTGAAATCTAAATATTTTGAACACAGTTGTATGCCTTTAACTACAGATAAAATATTGTTGGTCATTTTACTACAAAAATGTATTGTTGGTAATTTTACTATAAAAATGTATTATACTTTTTTAGTGTTTTGATTTTTGTTTGGTGGAGGATTCACTATTACCCATAGCTGGTATCCTGACAGGTACTACCACCCTGATGTTATGGGTACTTTGACTTGCATCCCATATCTTGAGGACTTATTTTGCAGGGACAGTACCATGGAAAATCACTTTTTTTCTTTCTCTTTTTTTTTTTTTTTTTTTTAAATCATTTTAATTGTCATGGGAAAATATTGTGATTTACTTATCATTTGTATTTTTTTTTTCAGTCTACCAAATGTGATCAAAATTTATGGCAATCACTTGAAAGCACCATCTGCTATGGTCCGCCTGAGGCTCTATGATGTTCTTTCTTTGTTACCTCCAGAATCATATGAAGGTAATTTTTTTTACATCAGATTCACTCATTCTTTGTTTGTGACTTTTTCCAATCTTTTTTGTAAATGTTATTACCTATTAAAATATTATCATCCTTATCAAGTATTTCTCTGTGTGTTTAATTCACCTCCATGTGCTAAGTTGGTACCCTCAGGTCAGAATGAAGACATAACTGTGTCTTTTGTATCAGAACCATTAATCTCTGTCTGTTAGTTTGGCATCTTCCAGTCAGAATGAAAGAATAAAACTGATTTTGTATTTTCTCTGACTTATAAACTATTTTTACTTAGTTTTACTGTTTAAAATACTAGAATTTTTTTTGCAATTCTCACAGCATTTAGTATTGTTGAAATTGTTGCTAACATTTTTTATCAAGATTTACAAACTATTTGTTTTGTTCAACTCTGCACACCAATCAATAAAATTTGAATTAACTGTTTGGAAACATACTTTAACAAAAACCCTATTTTGTGGTTTTTATGCATCTTAGTAAAACCAACTGTACTTTGTACGTCCTTACCTGTTGCACTTCTCCCCAAAATTTGGCTTTGATCAGTCAATGTATAACTATTTTGCAGGGTGTGACTGACAGACTAATGGAAGCCACAGAATTTTATATATAGACTAGAGTTATAAACACACACACACTATTATCTGAAATATAAAGGGTGTTTAAATAACTTGGACTGATTTTAAATGTGAATTAAGTTTAAGCAGCTAATAATTTTCTTTTTCTTTCAGATTTAACAACTTCAGTCTTTTGCAATTTAAGCCATGGAAAGATTAACAATCAAACGACGTGTTAAAGTTAGCAAAGCCTATTTGTAAAATGTACGTTCAAACAGAATTGCATTTAACATATTGGTTGATTGTTAATCTTTCCATGGTTGAAATTGCCAAAGATTTAAGTTGTTAACTTTGAAAGAAAAAGAAAAAAAATCATTAGACACTTAAATTTAATTCCCATTTAAAATTAGTCCATATTATTGGAACACCATTTACAAAAAGTTATTTTCTGAATCTTTTATGAATTGAAAAATTAATTAAAGTGTTGCATGTGATTAATTTTTGTTTTTGAAAATCTATCATTTTCTCAAAATCATTTCTTTCAGGAACCTATACAACTCTTTTACGGGAGTTGGTTGCCGAGTTCACCTTAACAGACAACCCAGCAAATACAACCACATCTCATCTTCGTTCCATGTGTCATGTAGACGACAGTGTCATTCTTGGTTCCTGGCTCCAAGAAACAGATCACAAAGCAATAGAAGACCAGGTAAGATATTTATCAAGTCAAATAGAATTCTACTCTACACTTTGCATTGTTCTTTTTCTCTGTTTTTTTTTATTGTTTTTACCATAACCTCTTTGTTCTGTTATTTTTCATAATCTTTTAACAGTAATTCATTGGCTGTCAAAAATTACTTAGGCATTCAAATATTTTATCACGATGTAATATTCAAATATCAAATAACAATATGTGATACTTAGACGATTTAATATCCAATATCACATAAGAACTCTGATAATCCCATGAGATGAGACTTGTGACTTTGGCACAGAAATCATCATCATCATTATTATTATTATTACTACTAAAAATAGCTTTAGTAGTTACTCTCAAAACTCTGACTCCCACTTCATTTGTTTGAGTAGCATTTCCTATGTGAAAGTCTGATGACAAAATAAAACCAGAACTGGTAAGAAGGATGAATTGTTTTTTTGGTACCCAACACTTAATTACGTCTTGTGAAAGAAGGCAAACTCATCAGTTCTTGTGTTCGTTCCTTTTTGTTTTACAGGATGGTACTCGGTTATTTAAAACATTGTTGCCTATAACAATAGTTTTGAATACTCACAGTAATTTGAACCTCTATAAAGAGTGAGGTAAAAAAGGTCGACTAAATTCATGCTGAAAATGAGTCATCATCCTTGCACAGAGGAAAGTATACTCAAAATGAGAGGTTTAAGGATGATTGTCAATATGTCTCTCTCTCTCTCGCTGTCTCTCTAATGGAAAATAAAACTGCAACACTTTGAATATGTTTCAATTTACAGTAAATAATCATATATATTGATGCATGTTTCATTAAATAATATAGACAAGTTTTGTCTATTTATTTTAAGTTCCTTTCATATTGTCTGATAAGCTTAATAACATTATCATTTCACTTCCGTGTCTCGTATACACTAGTCAGTCATTTCTTTGAAATTTTGCATGCAACAAAAACAGACTATCATTATTGTTCCTGTATTGGTTGATATATTGAAAAGCAATTTTCATCTTTGATAATGGCAAAAAGCTTAAATTGGATTTAAACATGTATCAATATGGTGATTTCCTTTCATCCTTCAATGATAATGTTATTAAGCTTATCAGACAATATGAAAGGAACTTATTTAAAATAAATAGACAAAACTTGGCTATATTATTTAATGAAACATGCATCAATGAAAAATTGCTGCATATATATATATATATATATATATATATATATATATATATATATATCCTGCTTGGGGATTAACACAGGCCTGTGCACTTGAATGTATATGAATATGATCATACAGATGGTAAATACCATCCTGCAATATATTATTCCACATTTCTTGCACATTTTGGTACAACACAACCATTGTTGTAAGTGGGCTTACTGAATATGCCAGGTGTTGTTTCATCATGTTCCATACGTGTTCAATGGAGGGCTGGTCTAGCCGTAATGCCAGCCAGGAATGTTGTTGAACATTTTGCAGAGCATGTTGAGTAGCACAGGCATCATGTGTGGTGGGCATTATTCTGCTGGAATAGTATACTGCCTTCCTCTTACACAAATGGTAACAGAATAGGTGGAAAAATAGATCAGACCAACATCATGCCTGTGCCTTGTGAGCAAATATTCTTGAAGATGTCACTAATAAAGTCTGTCACATGTGTAAATAAACACCACTTGCATGACAGCTGAACCTGCTCTAATCACTGAAGGTGACAAAATGTCTTAATCCACCAGGTGACACATTTAATACCAATCAAGATGTGCATGATGAGCTTGTGGATTTAGGCCAAAGGCATGTGTGCCTGTTGTTCTGCTGCAAGTAAATGATTCTCAATGGTCTGTATTGATATTTCTGGCATCATATTTTCTTTTATCTGTGTTGTGGACACTGTGCACATTGCCAAAAGGTTTTGTTCAGCATCCACAGCAATTCTTTAAAATGAACATCCAGACTCTCACATCAACAATTTGACCACTCTCAAACAGCTTTAATGGAGCATGTATGCATCTCCATGGCATGAACCTTGCTTGCACTGGAATCTTTCCCTTATTGCAGCTCTAATATAGACTGTGCACTGGAATGAATGTTACTCCATCACAAGATTGCCAAAGTATTTGAAAATTGTATCCGAATATCTAATACTAGCACGCTAAACCCAAGTCATAATTGGCATTGTTCTTAATGTTGTTGCAATTTTATTTTCTCTGTTATGTAATGTAATATATATATATATATATATATTTGAAAAGATTCTTTCAGGTACAAAATTTTATTATGGCAAGGAATAAGTGGAATGTAAAGGACATAATTATGAAAACTAAGAACTAAAACAAACAACCGGTTTCGTTCCAGTACTCCTCAAGTTTGATACTCTGGGATTATTTAATCATAAACTTAAAAACAAAAAAACATTCAATGAGGATGAAAGGGAAAAAAAAAATTTTTTTTATATATGATAGAAAGAACTAGAGCCCAATCACATTCAAGCCCAACAAGCAATCTCTCTGCTTACAGAGAAAACGGCCTCTGGACTTGATGTAAATGGACTCAAGAACCTTCAAATGATATGCAGAGTGTGACTTCGCCAGAATGGAAAAAACGGTCAACACTCAAACCAACAACACATTCCCTGCTAGTTATAGCGTGTTCCGCTATAGATGACCCGGATGTATTCACTAGTTGGCTTTTGTTAGCGGACGGATTTAAAATTCTGGGGGGTAAATGTTGTTTAATTCTAAAATCCAAACGCTGAGACGTTCTGCCTATGTAGTCACATCCGCAACCACATTTAAATTTATATATAACTGAATTAATATGAAAGGGAGGCAGAAAATCCTTGCACTTGGAAGAAAGAATTGGTCAAGTAACTAAAAAATGACAGACAAGGTACTATGGTTAAGCTTTTTATATAATTTTTCTTGTGTTTGAACAAGAGCTTTCTTTTTTGGACACAGAATGTGTAGAAACTGGACTCATAAATAATTACATCGGTCACACAACTACATGCCTATCCTTACATTGCACCTCTCTGACCAGAGCTCTATTAGAACCCATTTAAACATGCACACAAACCTACCAGACTCCATTTGAAACATACTAGTAGAAAGCACAAACACAATAACATCATCCACTTGTAAAAACAGATTAAAAATAATGGAAGCCCTAATAATAATACCTAATAATAAAAAAAGAAAAAGCCAACTCTTAACAATATTAACTCGGCTACAATGTGCTGTGTTCAGAAAATAAAACATCTCTATAACACACTAAAAATATGCACGTAACGCACTTCAATTAAACTGAAAAAAATCATCTTTGATAATGGCTAAAAGTATAACCAAAAGTGCTTGGAATTATAGAACATTTGGACTGTTTCTACAAACTCTGTGTTGAAAAAAGAAAACACTTGTTCAAACAAAAGAAAAATTAAATAAAAAGCTTAACTGTAGTACCTTGTCTGTCGTCTTTAATGAAACCTGCATAAATGAAGGATTGCTGCCTAAATACACAATTTTATATATATATATATATATATATACACACACACACACACACACACACACACACACACACACACACACACACACAGAGGAATCAAAACTGCATGGTGACTGTCAGTTTCATCCTTCAATACAACCTTTAGACTGTCTGAAAATTGCACTGAGCTGAGAAACTGATAGTCACTATACAGTGTTGATTCCTATTAGTTTTGTGTCTCAGTGTGATCTTTAGACTTTCTCTAAATGTTGCATTGAAGCATGAAACAGTTACTATACAATGTTTGTTTCACTTTTATTTAAGCTTCATCATAAATAAATAAACCAGACATAAATAAAAATGCCCACTAGACACACACGCATATATATTATTAACCAGATTCCACCTACACCAACTAGAATTGTGATACACAAACACAGAAGAATTATACACATAAATGATGCTTGGCAGGTCAAATGCGTTATAAGACCTTCTTAACCAATGGAAAAAAAAACACACAAAAAATACCAGAATTTTCTTTTCTCTTCCATATTTCATTCTTGATGAAGCTCAAGTAAAATCAAAACATGTTAAATTTATAAACGTTTTCTATTTGTTCCTTATTCTATCATTCTGTCAGATTCTAATCCATGTTTGATTTTAATTAACACACACACGTTTGTATGTAAATCTATCAGTTATCATCTGAACTTGTTTAATATCGGTATTTCCAGATAGGTTATCTTGCTGTCACTGTTATCAGATGATGATGGTGATATTCTATTTTTATTATTTATCAGTTCTGCTCTGATTCCTTTTTCTTATAAGCAGGTTTTATAATTCTTTGGAGTTGGAAGCCAGTAATAATTGACTAAAGAAAGTAACTTGGGGTATGTTTCCTATGTAGTACCTTTCCACTGTACTAAGTTGGGATGACCCTGATGTTTGTTATGGGAACAAGACAATTTGTATCCAAAGTAAAAGAGAAAAAAAAATCCTGTGGTGTAAAATTCATTTTTGTGGGATGATTGAGGATGTACCTCAATGCACACATTGCAATCAAAGATTGATGGTCAAGCACATTCTCATTGACTGTAAAAGCTATCAGCTTAAACACAGCAAATCCGTCCTGGGTATGATGATAAGCTACATCCTCATCCAAGTAGGACAATAAACTACGTTCAACAGCAAGGCCTCTGATCAGGAGGTTTTGAGGAGTGTGGAACCACCTCTTAATTGCTGGTGTTCCCAGGTCCACCCTGACCCAGCGTGGTAGCACCTGTTAGGGTCCCAGCTATGGGCAAATAGTTAATCATAAAACTGAGGTAAAAAGCATTATGAAAGTGTAAAAGTAGGTTTTAATACCAGAAATACTTTGTAAAAAATTATTACCAGAAATAAAATTTTGAAAAAAAAAAAAAATATTACCAGCAATACATTTTTTAAAATAATATTACCAGCTATACATTTTTGAGGAAAAAATTATTACCAGAAATAGATTTTTGACAAAACAAAAATATTACCAGGAAAAAAAGTTGTCGGCATTAAATGACCCATTGAGGTTGATATGCTGTAAAACAAAACAAACACAGCAAATACTACAATATTGCAAATATAAAAACATTGTTTAAAATAGGGTCTCTAAAAGAAATAGGAATTTTTAAATTCCTTTAAAGTTGTTTATGTATGCATATATAAGGAGGACTGATTTAACCCCTTCCCTGGTATAGACGTGTATATGTTTTTACTGAAAGTGTCTTTTTCAGACATGGACAAATAAACACATCCAAAACATAATGTTAAAAAATCAGCTATAGATGTGTTTATATATCAATCTTGATTCTTTTTATGCCCTTCTAAGCTTGAAATGAGTCCAATTTCCTAGTCTTCCGGAAGCAGTCAAGAAAGTCTTCTATCTGATGGATATTGCAGTATGGAATGTTTACATACTGTACAAGAAATAATAAAATTTCTCTCAAAATGAAACGTTTTCTCCAAAATAATTGGCGTGGAAGGGGTTAAACATTGCCAGTTGACAGATTAAACAATCTATTTAAAAACTGCCAAACTGAGCCTCTCAAACTATTGAAAAAGATGAAAAAAGGAAATTATTTATGTTTATATATTTTATATATGTAATATATGTATTCAGTTGGTTGGCATAGGATGACCCATGATGATACCATTAAAAAAAAAATCTAACCATATCTGTCTATATCTCTGAGATGAGGTATTATGATTACTTACATTATTTACATTATTCAGACTGTTATCTTCAGCTTCAGTGCCATATTCACAAAGTTTATGCAAAATGGTTGCTGAGACATGAGGTTTATAAGTCCCAAAAATTCAGATGTCCTCAAAGACTCATGACCCAGTGGATAAAGATGTTGGTTAGATCCGGGGACTAGACCCAAAGACTTGAGTTCAATACCGGGCCACAGCAATGGTGAACCAAAAACTTGGAGAGTTAAGGGGAAATAACTGAGAGGCATGGCACGTGGAACTAGAACAATCTACCCCGGTGGACGAAATAAAGTGTTCAATCCAAGATTCTAATCACCTGAAGAAGGCCAGAGCATATAATGGCTGAAATGTTGTGAATATGGCAATAAAGATGAGGATAACAGTCCGAATAATCTAAATAAAATCTAACCAAACCCAAACCATGTAGGATGAAAAAGAATTGTATAAATTGTTAAATTTCAACATGCAAGGTCAATGTTTCCACATTAAAATTGGTATTACTTGACCAATGTTGACAAAATTTTCAGAGCATCCTTATTTTTTATATTACAAATATATTGTGTGAGTTTCAGCTTATAATATCTATTGTCATATAAAATACTAACAACTATTTTTAGAATGTCTGGTTTTATTATACAAAATCAACCTAAATGTTTTTCTTTATAGATAAAACCAAAATATATAATCTATAGAAATATATATTTGATCAACACAATATCCTATAAAGCTGAATAAATTATTTCTTATTTTACATATGAATATGGGCTCTTTGACATCCTTGAACCTTCATCAGTCTTTCAACTGTTGATATTTTTTTTAACCTTCTTCCAACTTTAGCATTACTTAACAGCATTTGTTTCTATTGCTTTTCAAAAAAAACTTCTTTGCTTAAATATCATTTTCCATCTTCATCTCTTTTAATGATAGATAACAAGTTTTCTTTTGAATTAATTAATAATTAGAGAAATTGGGGCAATTTAGTTAATTTGGTGTTTTTGAAAACATTTTTTAGGCAAAGTGATCACTTCAATTGTCAGCTTTGCTGGATGTGATGTCTTGCATAAATATATTCTTTAGCTTAATGATCCTTAGTTGTGATATGTACTGCACAAAAAAATGTTTCAGCTTAAAACTTAAAATAATTCTCTGCATTTATGATGCTATACTCAACTTTGAAAGGATGTGCAATTTTTCTACCTTTATTGGAAAATATTACTCCATTTTTCCGTGTTTTATAATTCATCTCAATTATTTCTAAGAAGGACTCGATATTTATCACTGAAAATTACTGTTGAGAAATCAGTTTTCATGTACTTCTTCACCAAATTTTGAAATTTCTCTTTGTAATGTGTTCATAATGACAGTAGTTTGATTTCTTTCATGTCTTTATTCAATGTTTATAATCTTCTTCATCTCTCTCTCTCTGTTTGCATTTGCAAACATCGACCTGAAATATTTTCTGGCTGGTCACTTAAGTTTCTTTGCTTATTACTTACTTTCTTGCTAATATTTTCAGTTTCCTTTTTTCTTTTTGATTTCTGTTTAAACTTTTGTCAATTTCCAACATCCCGTTTCTATCACTCAGTAACTTCACAATGCTCTGTTTTTCTTTCAAGATTATATCTTTCTCATGAACCATAGCAATCTTTATATATCTTAAATTAAAAAAAATATCTACAACTCTCCTATTATATATACTTATTTACAATATGATGAGCAAACCAAGTTGCATAATAAAATATTACACCATCATATAAGTTTTATGGCAAAATATTTCTAATAAAAACAGTTATTATATGCTGAAATTACTGCAGTATATTTAATATATAAATATATCCTGAACAAATGACCATTTTAAGTTGGTTAATAATTTTATTGGGCAAACATTGACTTACACTAAGTCAGATTTTATTATACATTTAAAAAAATTAACTTATAACAATAGAAGTGTGGTTGAAAATTATAGATATTTTGCTGTATTTTGAGGATATTTTACAGCTGTTACTGTTTGCATTGGACACATTGCATTCTTTACTTCAAGCCAACTCATAGTGTAACTGAGGACCAAAACTTGACACCTTTAAAGGTTGGTTTTTGATTTTATCACTTGGTAAAAACAATTATGTTAACTGTTAAGTGAGTGCCTCAGCTATCAGCTGTTGTGTCAGGAGTTTGATCATCGCTGGAGGTTAGTCTGGCACAAGACTAAGTTAAGCTTAATAAATAGAAGTTGTTTCTCTATGGTGTACTGATTAGCAAGTTTTATAGACCACTTGCAGTAGAGCCCGGCATTGCCCGTGGATGTAACAGTAAGAGATAGATCAAGTATTGACCATCATAAAGACTGAAAAATAAAATTGACAAAGATTATTGTTTATTATATTAAATGTCAGTTTTGAGTGTGTATTGATATATAATAGGTTCACAGGGAAGAAATTAGACCAGTAAAAAAAAATACAAAAAAAAAAACTTGCATATAATTAATTTTTTTTTTTTTTATCTGATCCATATATAAACGAAGACACACACACACACACACAACCTGGGTTTTATAATAAGTATAACTGATATGAGTTGTCCCCTTTCATTCTCGTGATACTGTTTTTAATTGTGTTTTCAAATTGATTTTGTGCAAAAAACAATTGTTTTTCCAATTTTGGCACTGTCAGAACCAATGATAAGGTAATTTTAATTTCCTGTGAAGTTTTGTTGAAATCGGTTGAAAAATATAGGAAATCCAACCAATATATAAAACAAACAGACACACACAAACCTGGGTTTTATAATAAGTATGATTATTTTCTGCCCCACAGTAAGTTCTATAAGAAACTTAGTAAATAAACAAGTTTTAAAATATATTAAATGTCGGTATTGAGTGTGTATACATATATAATAGGTTCACAGGGAAGAAATTAGACCAGTAAAAAATACAAAAAAAAAAAAACTTGCATATAGGTCAGCAACAAGCAGCAGGTGAAGATAAGTGCAGTTATAAATTCATTGCAAGAAAAAGAAGAAATGGCAGCAAAATTTTGCTGTTTTATCTAAATATTATGAATCATCCTTGTCTGCTGAAATTGTTTCCCTGAGTTCTTTTTAAAAAAAAAAAAAATCTACTCTCACAATCGTAGCATGTTTCTATTACAGTTGAACACATTTGAAATGACCAACAATTTGATATGTTAATATTGCGTGGGGTAATCTAACAAACTTGTGTAAATGATTGGCAGAACAGAGACTAGGAAGGATAGTCAGGGGACATATTGCTTAGAGTTACAAAGGATAGGATGCTGTGGAGAGTCATGATCACCCATGTCCTGAAGGGACAAAGGGAAATGGTGATTAACCAACCTAACACGCTTGTAGAAATGGATGGCAGAACAGGGACTGGGAGGTAAGTCAGGAGATAAACATTGCTTAGAGCTATATAGGATAGGATGTTGTGGAGAGCTATGATTGCCTACATCCTGAAGGGACAAAGGGAAACAGTAAGTAACCAACTTAACAAGCTTGAGTAAATGGATGGCAGAACATGGATTGGGAAGGATAGTAAGGATACAAAAATTACTTAATTCTATAAAGAATAGGAAGTTGTGGAGAGTCATAACCACCCACTTCCTGAAAGGATAGTGTCCATAAAATAAGAAGACATAATAATATTGATTAAATTAGACTTGTTTTGATCTTGAATTCACTCACATGAGACCAAATCAAGCACGATCTTTTTAACAATTGGTTGTGGAGATGTTATTTTTAAACTATCCATATTTCAGAAAAAAATTGTTTTTAATAAATTAAATTGTTATATAGATAATAAATATATTTTTATATAATTTTTACTAATTGGTTCTGTCATTGGTATAACTTTTAGATATTAAATCTTTAAACTTGTTCAGGATATGATAATCCCAGTGTGTTCTTTTTATCATCTGATTTATTCATTTATGAAAAGTAGATTGATTTTTTTTTTTTTTTTTTACATTTCATAGCCAAATTCTTTAATACATAAATCCATGGTGGAATGAAATTGTGTCACAGGTGTTGATTTGTTGTGGTGGAAGTGCATGCTGGGATAAATGCTAAAAACATTGTTTCAAATCATTAGAATCAATAAAAGAACAATGCTTTTTTTTTTTTTTTTTGCTTTGCTCAAAAGAAAATTATTTTGTACTACAATAATCACATCAGTGTCAATGTCCCTGCAAGGCATATTCCACGTAAGAAACCATCGTTTTTTGTTGCCTCTATTTATTAAAGGATTTAGTCAGTTAAAGAGAGAAGCAATTTTGTGAAGTAAAAAAAAAAAAAAGACAAACATAAAGCAATACAAATGCAAAAGGATGTATACCTGTGTTTTATAGATTATGCAAAATCATTTGATAAAGTATGTCACAAATAATTGTTGGAAATGCTAGGTAAGCTTGATTTATTTGGGAAGGATATTAGAATTATTCAGAACTTGGAGCAAATCACCTGCATACAGATAGAAAAGGAATTTAGTAAATATACAAAAATAGAAAGGGATGAAAGACAAAGATGTGTCCTCTCGCCAGACTTATTCAAACTTTACAATGAAGCAATCTTGAGAGAATTAGAAGTCCTAACAGGATTCATTATTGGCAGCCACAGTCTTAACAACATATACAGATGATACAGTATTAATAGCAGACATAGGAAACTACAGGAACTCCTACAGAAGGTAGTAAAAGAAAGCAAGAAGAAAAGACTAAGCATTAATTAGAAGATAGAACATATGATTGTCAGCAAAAGAAACAGCCTAAGATGTGAATTACAAATTAGAGATACCAAAATCAAGCAAAAACATGGCACCAAAATACAAAGGTACATTGGGGTGGCAAAAGTTGCCTTCCAAAAGCTAAGCAATGTAGTAAGAAAAATTTTGTTATAAACAAAGAAAAAAGTACTGAACTGTTATGTAATATCAGTCCTCCTATATGCCAGTAAATGCTGAACAATCTCCTCACAGATGAAGAAAAAAAAACTTGAATCAACAAAAATGTGATTCTACAGAAGGATACTGAGAATACCATGGTCTGAATATATGAGAAATTAAGTTTTAGAGATGGAAACAAAAAAGACACTTAATATCAGAAAGAGATAGCTAAATTTTTTTAGGGAACATAATGAAGAAAGGCGGCTTAGAAAATTTGATGCTCACAGGATAAATGAAAGGCAAGAGGGAGAAGGGAAAACGGTGAATAACCTAACTAATGAGTTTGAGTAAATATTTAGAGGAACAAAGACAAGGAGAAATAGCAAAAAGACAAACTTTACTAAGAACTGCAAAAGGCATGAGGTTGTGGACAGCTATAATCAATCACCCACATCCACATGGCACATAAAAAAAGAATTACTGTATTTTTTGGCTTACAAGATGCACTTTGTTTCCTAAAAAAAAATATCCTGAAAAATATGTGTGTCTTCCTTACTGATTTATGAGTCAATTACACTATGTTAGCTATCTATCTAATTCAACCTTTTATATGAGGTAACCTCAGTACTTAGCTGTTACAAGTATTTCTAAGACTATAAACCTTCCTGGAGCCAAGCCACAAGCTTAAACATGCTCTGTTTTTTAGTATCAGCAGCGGGAGCCTTTCTGCTCTTGACTAGTATGTTATTGACATACAAAACAAAATCCGACAAGTGATTAATGTAAACAATATGTAGTGCCAGTATGTGAGGTATGCATGGTGATTGTGATGTTATATGAGAATGATTTTTTTTTTTTTTTTTTTTTAGAAATTTCTTTCCAATATTAGGGTGTGCCTCCCAAGCTACCATGTCTTGTAAGCTGGAAAATATGGTATTTAAAATACATATTGGTTTAAAATCTTTTTTATTTAATAATTTAATATTTGAAAGTTTAAAAAATTTTTGAAGTAATTCAAAATACTTTTGCTTCATCTTTCAACTTTGGTATCAACAAAATTAAATCTAACACTTTTTTATTCCAATTACCATATTTAATGGCATATAAGACATTTCAGTAGGGAAAATTAATAGAAAAAATCTTGGATAGTACATGGAATGTTTTGAAAATTTCATCCATGATCCCTATTTGGTCCAGTTCAAAATAATTTTCTTTTTGTGCATTTATTGCAAATTTATGAAATTCCAATTTTGGGAGTTGTGAGGAAGTGGTTCTTGTATGGTATCAAATATAGTAGTTTATTTATTAAAAGTAAACTGATACCTGATAATTTTTGTGTTTTAATTTGTTTTTCTACTTAATTTAAATGTTTCATTTTTTTTTTTTTTTTTTTTTTTTTTTTTTTGCAGAGAATTATGTGAAATGAGTGTTTTTTGTTATTTTTCATAGTTTCAGCTTTTAAAATTTAAAATAAAATGACAAAACATTTAATTTTTTGAATGAATTTTTTTCAATTTGATAATTTCTTAAAATGTATTCACTGTTTAAATTTTTGAATGTTTGTCTTATTTTTTTTTTTTTGATTTTGTAATAACCACATCTGCTACTGCAGCTGCTGCAAATTCTGCCCATTTTAGTAAATTTTTCTCAGAACAAAAAATACCCTTCTCCTTTTATTTTTTTTTTTAAAAAGAAAAACCTTTCTCATTTAAAAAAAAAAAAAAAAAAAAAAAAGAAATAATCCCCCCATTTTTTCGTTAAAAAAAGTCCCCTTCTCTTTTCTTGAAAAAAAATACCCCTCGCCATTAAAAAAAAATACCCCTCGCCATTAAAAAAATACCCCTCTCCATTAAAAGAAAACCTTTTCCTTAAAAAAATCCCCTTCTCCTTTAAAAAAAAAGAACTTATTCCCACAAAAACCCCTTTAAAAAAAAAAAAAGGATTCCCTTCAAAATCCCTTTAAAAAAAAAAAAAAGACGAAAACAAACTTCTTAAAAAAAAAAAAAAATCATCTTTAACACAAAAAAGAGCATCACTTGAAGTTGGTCCTTCCTTGCTTCCTTTTTTTAGTATGAACCTAATCGTAAACTGGATACGGAGAATGTGAGTACAACTAGTATATTCCAGCACTCTGCTGCTGGTGTGACAAACCCTTTTGCCTGCTACTGCTCTGCTCTACTGCTGCTACTATTACTACTACTACTACTCATATGACTCCACTTCACCTCCTGCATCTCTGGATTGATTTGGTAGACTGTTCTTTTACTAAAACAAAAGCAAGAAATTTTTTTTTTTTTTTTTATTTATTTATTTTTTTTTTTTGTGTCTTTCTCTGATATTTATTCACATCCTTCTCCTCCTTTCTCCTGTACTTCAAATCTTGAATGATTAAAAGCAAGAAAAAGGGATTGTGGGTCAGACAAGGTTTGCATACACAACCTGACCCACATCTCAATTTGTGATATTTTATGCATGATGGTAGCATGGGTTCTTTTTCTTCTTTAAAATTTTCATCATTTCAACAAAAGATCTTAATTTAATGACAGTATTAACATATCATTAAGATTATCTTTGTTTATAAAATTGCATAATTTTATTGAAGTCAATAGGTGGAACACCTCATCTCTCTTTGCATAAAGCTCTTTTTTGTCCTGTCACCATTAAAAATTGGAAAAAGATTTCTTTGTCTATAAGTTTGAAAAGATTTCTTAATATTCCAAATCTTAACTTCTTCAAGTTTAGGATCCTTATCCTCAATATCTGCACTTCTTACCTTCTCTCATGTCAATAAAACAACCTAATTTAATAACCTCTGACCTTGAGTGGCTTTTGGCACTTGAAAATTGTTTAAATAAAAAATTAAAAAAAATTTAGACAATTGGACACCTTTTGTTAAATCCATGATAGAATTATGAGTTATCTTCTCTTTGATAATTAGATGTTTGATTTAAATGGTTGATCAATATAGATGGTTCTATTGAGGAATTTGCATGTAAGCAATTATTTCTGTCTTGTGGTTTAAACTATAATTATATAAGCTTCATACTCATTACAATACTCCTTCAAGAAGGGGGATAGAATTAATTCTTGGTACTAGAGACATCCTCCACCACAAAAAGGAGAAATACCAAGGAAGGTTAAACTATTTTTGGTCTCCAGTTTTATGTATGCATGGGTTCTCCTTTTTAAACTTATCCTTATATCACATTTTATTTGAGTTGGCATGTGGATAAATTCCACTGAGTTGGGCTTTTCTGCTTCAACCAACACAATGAAGTCCAGTCTTTGAAGACCTGTCTCCTTGGGTGGTACCCCTCTCCCTAGGTAAGAGGATAGAGTTAATCCATTCTATCTGAGGTGTACTCAAGAGGAAATGCTGAGCTTGAATATTATTTTGACATTTGGTCTCAGGTTCATGTGAGATACCGACTTTAAACTTGATCTTTGCTACATACTGTTCAATTAGGTGTGCAGATAAATACAATTAAGTGAAGATGTGAATATGTTATAGTGGAACACACCTATTCTATAGTTAATACTCTCTCCCACCTATAATAAGTAGGAGTAGTAAGAGTAACAAGGAAGTCGCTCAGTCGATGTAGGACGACCGTTAGTCGGATACTAAAGTATCAGTGACCACAACTAGATTTTCTCTGCGTCATTACCTATTATATCAAGTTCCTAACATTTTGTACGTCGAACCTATTTTAGGACCGACTTAGTACAAATACAAGCCTCCTCTGTGAAACCACTCCACAACAATCATAACAAATATTTGTACATTTTAACATTGGAATTGGCAGTATCAACAATTAGAATTGGAGATTTTAACTCCCTTCTTCATTTACTCAGTACTGTTCACAAAGTCTATTTGCTGAACCATTCTTCAGCTCTCTTCAAGAGTAAAATGCCATAGAAAAAAAAAGATGGTCATTAATCTCCTCGACCCATCCATTTCACTCAAGATAGATATACCCTCTTGTCACCCAACTACTCATGCAATTCAAAGCACCGACTTTACTAAGTCAAAGAAGTTAAAAGAAAAAACAAACAAACAAATAAAACTGGTGTTTAGCCTGACTTTATTGAGGAAAAAAATGTTTTTTCTTTTCATTTCCTGATAAGGGCCAAAGAATGGATCTGCTAAAATCAGTGATGAACATAAACTACAATTTGCATTGTTAATGACGCTTTTCAAATTTATGAACGAAACTGCTGAGTGCTCAGCTAAAATGTTATTGAATAACAAAAATCACCACCACACAAAGTTGAAGTTAACTTATCCAAACAAATTTTTTTTTTTTTTTTTTTTTTTTGCTGATCCAATGATCCAAGTTTTAATAGTAATGAGAAATCAGTTTAGCAAATTCATATCAACGAAAATCATGTGTACCTCTTTATAAACAAATGACGAACAATTTTAACCTTCAATTGACATTTAATATTTTGGGAGTTCCAAATAACAAATTAGCAGTTTTGCAAATTCCACACAGTGTGCCAACAGCTTGGCCTTACAAGACAGCAAAAAGAATTCAGACATAATATCCTGAATTAAATGTAATTTTATGATATTAAAGAAAAGGTTTTAAACCATCATTCAATCAGTTCAGGATACACACTTTGGCAATCATGTCTGTTTTGATTCATAACTGACTAAGCAAAAGATTTCCCTGCAGTAGGTTGCTGTTTTTTTTGTTTTTTTTTTGCTTTGGCAGACTGGTTGGCAATTAAGGCTATAGGACCCTGCTATTCAACCCATAGATAGGGGGAGAAGAAATGCATTCATACCTTTTCCAAGGGCATTTGTATGTAAGTGACTGTAACAAACCCAACTGGAATTCAAACTCACCTCTCCAGTTTCTCATTCTGTGCCAATATCCATTACACCCCAACACACAAACCATCAGGACTTAAAAAAGAAAAAAAAAAAGATATAAACAATTTCTGGTTTGTTTCTTTTTTATTTTTTTTTCTCCAAGAAAATATTTTGAATATGAGAAATAGGTGAAAATTTTTTTTTTTTTTTAACTAAAACATTGCTATGAAAAATATTTGGTAATACAGAGAAAATAATTTGTTATATATAAGTGCCTCAGCGTAAGATAATGGTTAACTAGACAAATTTGGTTGGCCATTACTAATAGGTTGTGAGTTTTTTTTTTTTTTTTTTTTTTTTTTTTTTTTTAAAGCGTTTCACCCCAAGCAAGGCGGGAAGCCACTAGGATGCAAGGGGTTACAGAAAGTTTAGAACAAGATCAGATAGGAGTGATAGAAGAAAGGATGAGGAGAAGGGTAGTGGATAGATCAAGGCAACTGAGATGTCGATTGACATTACATTTGAATAGCTGGAGATTATAGCTCTTGGAAACTAGAATAGGGAAGGGAGTTCCACAGGCAAGAGTCTTCGAGACATGAAGCTATTGGAGTAGAAGAGACGGCTACATTTAGGAGTTTCTGACAGTGAAGGGGTGAGAGCGAGATGCCAGCCTCATAGGCGCTTTTGAACTCATGAAGTCTGAGAACCAGCGAATGCAGCTCCTTGAAGCAATTGCCATGAAAGTATTTGTAAAACAGACAGAGGCGACGGCGCATCTGTGAGAAAGTGACTGTAGACGAGATGCCAGAGCAGGGCAAATTATATTGCATATCCGCCTCTGGAGCCTATCAAGAACCCCGAGGCAAACAGAAGGGGCTCCAGACCATATATGGCAGCAATACTCCATGCAAGGGCGAATTGTTGATTTATAGATCTGGAGGATCGATTCCGGGGAGAAAAATTTCCCGGCATGGTACAGGGAGCCAATTTTCCTTCAATCTTTACTGGGTGCATCATTAGAAATTTGATATTAAATAACCAAACAAATGTTGATATAGAAAATAAACCAACCAACCAATCATTTATAATCCAACATAATTTGTATCAATTGATTATTGTAATTAAAATCACTTTGTCTCAAACACGTAAAAAATTTTTTAATAATTTCAGCCTAATTTTGTATTTTTTATAATGACCTCCTTTTATGTGCTATCTCCCTTGAACAAGTGAGCAATCATGGCTCTCCTCAAATTTCTATCCTTTATAGCCGTAGGCAGTGTTTAACCCTTAAGTTGTTGCTACAAATTTAACAACAGTAAATGTAAATTAACCCAATTTTTATATATTTTGCTTAATGTTATCAGCCAGGTATGTTATGTAAAAGGTCCCGTCTGAATATGATTGTAAAAATGAAAGGACTACTTACAAAGACATTTATTGCAATTACTATTAATGGTATCAAAACCAATTGGTACCAAATATTTAAAAAGAATAAAAAAAAAAAAAAAAAAAAAATTTTTTTTTTTTTTTTTGCTTCTCTTTAACTGACTAAATCCTTTAATAAATAGAGGCAAAAAAACGATGGTTCCTTACGTGGAATATGCCTTGCAGGGACATTGACACTGATGTGATTATTGTAGTACAAAATAATTTTCTTTTGAGCAAAGCAGAAAAAAAAAAAGCATTGTTCTTTTATTGATTCTAATGATTTGAAACAATGTTTTTAGCATTTATCCCACCATGCACTTCCACTACTACAAATCAACACTGGATTAAAATAAAAATAATAATAATAATTTCAACTCTGTTAATTTCATATTAACTTTTATAATGTAAGTTTGTTTATAACAATAAATTTGTAACAGTGAATGCAAACTGCCTCAATTTTGATATCCTTTGCTTAAGTTATCAGCTGATAATTGTTATCTAAAAGACTCTGTCTCTGTAATGATCACAATAAGTGACTTCTGCGGTAATTATCTTATTTAGAAACAAAATTTATTGCAAGCCTGTCAGTTTCAATCTGTATGCACAATTACGCACATAAAATAGCCTCTATTGAACTCAACCCAAACACCCTTTGCATTATCTCTGCCAAACTATATTTTCTCACTTGAGATGGATTCACAGGTAACTTTTTAAACCAACATTTCATAGCCAGACAGTGCCATTTGTGGTGTTATGATTAGCCAGTCTCTCTTGAAAGCCATTAATATCAAATTTGATTTTTATTTGGTGCTTCATTTTATTAACTCTGTGCTAATCTTAGGTGAATTTTAGTAAATATCTGTTTTACAGCCTGCTAAATGCTACCTTCTTTTTAGATTCTTTTTCATAGAAAGCCAACAACTTGTACTAAGGTAGTAATTTTTCAGCTTTCTGCAACCTTCCGAATGATGTTTGTGAAGAGAAACTTTTAAAATCTATAGAAATAAAGATTTGGTAAATAAACAAATTAGGCATATTCAAATTATAATAGACACATTATTAGAACATATTCTATTAATTAATCAGACCTCCTTTTAATGATAATTAAGATACAATATTTTTACTGAGCAGATACCAACTTAAAATTTAATAAACTTATAACTTACAGAGAAAGATAAGAATTAAGCAGTATTTAAAATATTAATTAAATTATTAATCAGCAAAGTTCCAGCTACAGTATCTGTCTATATTTCTGAGATGAGGTATTATATACATTATTTACATTATTCGGACTATTGTCCTCATCTTTGTCGCCATATTTATTACAACATTTCGGCCGTTGTACGCTCCGGCCTTCTTCAGGTGTTTGGAATGTCAAACTTAACGCTTTATTTCGCTCACTGGGGTAGACTGTTCTAGTGCCATGTCTAATGAATGTCAGTTATCAGTTATCTCCTGTTAATTTCCCTCTGAAAGTTCTCCAATGCCTTAACCAGGTATTGAACTCACACTCTTTGGGTCCTGTCACTGGATCTAACCAACACCTTTATCCACTGTGCCATGTGTCCTTGAGGGAAATTAACAGAAGATAACTGATAACTGACATCCATTAAACATGGCACGTGGAACTAGAACAGTCTAGCGAAATAGAGGGTTAAGTTCAACATTCCAACCACCTGAAGAAGGCTGGAGCATACAACGGCTGAAACATTGTAATAAGTATGGCGACAAAGATGAGGACAATAGTCCGAATAATGTAAATAATGAAAGTTCCAGCTTGTTAGCATGAAAAGTCATATAATAGTTATTATAGTTAATTTTAGACTCTTCAAATAATACATGTTTAAATAGAGCCAAGCATTTTTCTGTTAAATATGTGTATTCTTGCAGTCACTACTACATCCATGTGCTTATAAATATAGGGCAACATATCAAGAAACTAGTCCAAGTAGCAGTCAAGGTAACAGTCCAAGTTGAAGTAGTAATCTTCCTGTGTCTAGTCTATTTCCTGTAGTGTGAAAACTGGATTAAAAACAAGAGAAAACCATTTTAGTAAATCATTGCAACTATCTATTTCATGAATCTTAAAAACAAATAATTGGATTTGCTGTTTATCTGCTTACATCTTTTCCTTTTCAATTTTCTTTCTGGATGAGTTAAAGGGCAGATTTTCAGCCCTCCCACCTTCAGCAAAATTGAAAACATGTATGAAATAATTGAAATGGACAACTTTGCTTTTAGTAAAAGAGCTTC
Source organism: Acanthosepion pharaonis (assembly GCA_903632075.3). NCBI lineage: Eukaryota > Metazoa > Mollusca > Cephalopoda > Sepiida > Sepiidae > Acanthosepion > Acanthosepion pharaonis. Next base: position 3,161,112 of record CAHIKZ030004146.1, on the reverse strand, counting down.
ATGTTTTTTCTCTCCTATGAAACTAACTTTTCACCTGAACAACTTTGTCTTCATAATTTGTTCATATAATGTGTGCATTTGTTTCAAATTAGGAATTTTGTGCAGCTGTTGTTTCTGGTTTTGTTCTTTTTATAAAAGACACATTTTCAAATTTGTAATCAGTCTATAAAAATAAAAGAAAATAGATATTTCTGCCTGTTAACATCAGCAAATGCTTTCTAGTTGACCTCGATTTTCACTGCTGATCGATTACTGTTGCTATCAAATTTCAATAGCTGGTACATCAGTAGTTTATTTTTCCTTTTTTTTTTCACCATGAGATCTTTTCTGCAATATGGTACTGATTGAACAGAGACTAAAAGTTAGTATCTTTTTTTAAATAAATGACAATTCACTGTTGGGTTTAGTTCCCATGGAACTTGAGCAAGTCCATTGCTTTATTGATTGTATCTGATATCAATGCAAATCAGTAATTTGTTTAGACTACTCATCCAAATGATCTTTATTTACATTTGTTATGTGGTCAAGTGTTCTCTGAAGCTTGACCAATTCAAATGCATCATTTGTAAGTTGTGGAAAATATTTTACGATGTGTAGTAATGAATAAATTATATCCAAGTAAAAGCATTTTTGTGTTGCAAAGTTTTTTTCACCACTGAATGTCCATATCCCTTAACAACAATCCTGGTTATTTCATAAAAACTAAACATTAGATAATTACTTGAAACTTTTGTGTTGATACCTACCAATTATAGAGCAACCGTAAAGCCTCATTAAGTAGTTATTATTCAAATCAATGAAAGCTTATGGCCATATCACATTGAAACATGGGTTCCCATATGATCAACAAAGTTAAGTAACGTTGATCCTGGTCAGTACCTAGATCAGTGTTTCTCAACCATTTTAAGCAATGGCACACCTAAGAGCAAATGAAAATATCACAGCACCCTTAGCAAAATTTTTAAAGAGTATACATTTAAAATGTTATGAAATAAAACCATAGATTTTTAAAAAATACGCACACAAATATGAAATTACTTTATTTCAATGTTTCTATTCAAGTATTTGTGCAGCTTATTTAGTGTGAAACCTGCCTAGTGCTTTTTCATGATTTCTTCAATGTTGGGTCAAATGTGTGATAAACAGATCCTCATTTCTTCTGTTGAGTGTAGACTTTCTCACTTGTTACTTTTTTTTTATGTTGTTTACAGTTAAGCCTAATTCATATAAATAAGTAGAAAATTGCAATAAAACAGGCTTTGGAAAGGTATTAATTCACTTCTCAATGGATTAATTAGTAGGACTTGTATTAGGAAATCATTATCTCAAAAAAATTCTTTCAATCTAAAGATATTTTCTGGCTTTAAATAACCTGCAAAAGATTGATAAGCTGTAAAAAAAAAAAAAAAAAAAAGACAATCAGTTCAAGCCAATGTACTCACTATTAGCTACTCACTTATCTTCTCAACTTATTTATACTTCTGTGGGTATCTCAATAGAACACCATAAAAATACCCATTCAACAATTTAAGAAAAAAAGAGACCTTTAAAATATTGAATATAATTTTGTTTCATCTTTAAATCTTCATATCACTTTTCAGTTACATAAAATGAACTTTAACATTTGCAAAAATATTGAACAATTGTTCAAAAAATATTTACACAAAATGGCTTAAAAATAAAAACTTTCCTAATTTGCCCTGCAAAAAAAAAAAAAATTAAAATCACTTTAATGAAATCCTTTATATCTTAAAAAAAAAAAATCAGTATTCTATATAATTTTCATTTTTATATTCTTTTTGAAAATTTCCTCTCATGGCTCCCAGTATTGTCCACATAGTCCACGTCCTGTGGCATTTTTTACAAAAAAAATCCATAGATTTATTGATATGATCTAGTCTGGCTTAAGGCTACACAAGTGAAGAATCAAAGTAAATTCAATTCATTTAGCAAGAGTCGATTGATAACAATTGCTTCCATGTTGAGGTTCTGAAAGAATCAACAATGACTTAGCTTAGTCTGGCACAAGGCTATGATAGTGGAGCACCAAGTAAAGATTAAACCCACTACACTATCAAATTGGATTGTGAGATCGAATTCTTAACCATCAAACAACACTGTTGAAAAGGTTTTACAAGTATATACATATGGAGATAGATATAATATTTTACTGTAAACTAATGTTAGTTTTGTAGCATATCTACACATGGTAAAGGTTATGTCCCCATTCACATAAATACAGTAGTAAATACTGTATGTTGGTCTGCAGTTGGAGATTCGTCTCCAGCTGTGCTGGTCAAACTCTCTGCCTAGAGGCAGAGAGGATCCCCAGACAATGCTATGTTAAAGGGCAGTTTCATCTTGAGAAATAGCTACCTGACTTTTTTATATGGGGGTCTGTGGGGAATTTTTGGCTGAGCCTACAGGCTTGGATACCCCGCATTAAATTTGGCCTTGTGCTACATTTGACTGCGTGGGGAGGTTGGTCGATATCCTGCAGTTGGAGATTCATTATGGAATTCAGTTGACTCACTTCTATGTGCCACTGGTGAATCTTATATGTGTTGTTCTTGTCCTAAGTATTATCGTTCATTACCAACCTTTGTTTGATTATTCTATTCAGTAACCTTCCCTAGGTTACAATAATTAGATTTCCTAGGATGAGGAATTATCATTATTTGTTATTTACACTTGGACTATTGTTTGTTAGCACAATGTTTTGGTTGTGGTGCCCTCCAGCATTCATCTGGTGCTTAGTTATTAAAGTAACTAAACTCCTTTATTTAATCTATAGGACTAAATTGTTCTCATTCCACAGAACCATATCTGGGGATATCTTATTCTTATTTAGTATTTCTGTTATTGCTCACCTTGTTTCTACTGAGTCTAAGTTTGCACTACTCAATGCTGGGATTGAACTCACAATTACTGTGTTACTAAATTCATGAATCTCTACTTTAATCTATTACGCTTTCATCACAGAATGAGAACACTCTACCTGTGCAGATTAAATAAAGGCTTCTGTTCGAAATTCCCTGAAGGTTAAGGTTAAACAGATAGACATGTACCTGATGAAGGCCAGAGAGCACAGCAATCGAAATGTCCTGATAACAAAGATGAGGACAAGTCAGAGTATAAATAATCTTTCTTATAATTCTGCTTGTCCCTCCCTTCATTAGTTAGTTCCTATGCCCTAGCCAATACCTCATAAATAATGGACTATTCCATTTTGCCAATTTGAAAACACTGAACTGACATATAAAAGATGCTACTTGGTTTCAGTGAGAAAATGAAAGGAAGAAGAGAAGATAGGAGTGTTAAATGACTGTCTCAATGAAATGGGGAAAAATTGTCAATTTCAAATCTTTTTTATTTATAGATTTATTAATAAAAATGATTGCAAGACAGGTTTTTGGCTAGTGTAAGTAAATTTCCTTATCTCTCCAGAAATAAAATCCCCCTGCCCTTACTGAATAAAGCTGTATAATTGAAAGGAACTGAATATATGACATTACCAGAGAAATATTTTAGCTTTTTGATTTCTCTTGGTGGTTCTCTGGAGAATAACATTTTAGAAAGTTTATTTGGCTAGTCAGTGTTTTTGCCTACAAGAATTATTTTTCTTTGCTGAAAATATTTACGTACACTCATTGCTATGTGTCACTTGTTTTCCTGTGTGAAGTAGCAAGTTTCACCAATTCAGGTCATTGGTTATTTGGCGCTAAATAAAAAAAAAAAATTAAAAAAAAAAAAAACAGAAGTACAAAGAGAATCTACTGGGATGATGAGAATCTAGGTGCTGGCACATGACCATTATATTCTAGTCAATATACCAGAAAATATCATTCATGATTCTCTTTTACAGTTTATGCAATTAATACCAATTGCTATTATTTTATGTATTTTTAGCTGGAGCCAATCTCAAATGTTTGATTCAATAACCTTTGTGTATTTAAAGCAAAATAGTTTGAACACCCACAAAACAAGATAGATCCCATAATGTAAAAAGTTTCAGAAATGTCTTACATTTTCAAAATAGTTAACTGCTTGTAGTAAAAAGACAAATGCAGGTATGACTTATCTGAAGATTTATTCAACTTGAAATGGAGTGAGTCCGAGCTGGACTTATTTAAATACAGAATCTGTATAAGGGGTGATAATCCATACCACACTCTTTTTTGAAATATGACACAATTCTGTTTTCAGTTAGTCTTAAATGACACTTTATAAAATATCTAGAAATAGAACTCCTCCATAGTTATTAAGCCAAGCTTGAGAATATTATTAGTACAATAGCAATGACTACTGATATCAATATGTAACTATTTTTGCCACCAAGCAAGCTTCAGTTCTCTAATTCCTACTGTTAGCCAACCAATATCTTTTCCTATTTATAATCAGTGCTCCTGTGTTTGCTATTGATACACATTGATAAAACTGGTTGGTTCAATGTTTTAGGCTATTTGATTGACATTCACATCTTCTGCAAGTATTCAGTTATTAACTTCTTCAATAGTTTGGGCACCTCAAGGCAATGTAATGATTAGTATGCTTGTCTCACTAGAACAATTATTACTGAGTAGTGAGTTCGATCCTCACTGGGTGCTGCTTTTGACCTCATGCTGCATCTAAGCTATGCTTGGAAAATTACTATAGAGCACCTCAAGGTGGCGTAATTGTTAGCAAGCTTGTCTCATTAGAACATTTACGAATGTGTAGTGAGTTTGATCTTCACTGGGCGCCTCCTACTTTCGGCCTTGTGCCACATCTAGGCTGCACTTGGAATATCACTACTTTCTCCAGTATGTGAAAATATCTGCACTAGTCAACTAACCTAGTGAAAAATATGAATAAAAATCACTTAGTGCGATAGTGTTTGGACGAAAACTTATCTTTCTAAAATACCCTCTCTATTATGATTTCCTTATGGTTTTAACTTGTTCCAAGATCAAACTTATCTTGAGTTGTTTGCCTTGATGTTCTTAATGATTTGCCTATTTGTCTCACATTGACTGACAGACACTCTGACATGTCAGTTAAGTCACTTTACTCTGTACTAGATGCACACACCCTCACCTTCTACCTGTTGGGTTGATCATTATCTTCTTCTCATTGCTATAACAGTTTTTCCATCCTCCATCTGCCACTTTCCAGTTTCACCATTTCTTTCTATGAAATTCTTCCTTTCATTATCCTTTGATTTCTATATCTGAAACAAGTCTCTTGTTTGTCAGTGTTTATTATATCTATATCTAACATGTTTCTTTTTTTGTCTGTATGTCCCTAACTTGATTTTTGTTTGTTCATCTGTGTATAGCCCATTTTCTGTATGTCAGTCTATGTGTTTATAGCCCGTATTCTGTATGTCAATCTGCATGTCTGTAGTCTGTGTTCTATATGTCGGTCTGTAGCGTGTGTTCCGTACATCAATTTGTGTCTATAGCCCGTATTCTGTATGTCAGTCTGTGTGTCTCTAGCTCGTGTTCTGTACGGCAGTCTGTAATGTACATTCTGTATATCAGTCTGTGTGTCTATAGCCAGTATTCTGTATGTCAGTCTGTGTGTCTGTAGCCCATGTTCTGTACGTCAGTTTATAGCATACATTCTGTACATCAGTCTGTGTGTCTAGCGTGCGTTCCGTACGCCAGTCTGTGTGAATGTAGCACACATTCCATACATCAGTCTCTGAATTGTCTTTTGTTTAAATGTTTTTTTCTCTGTGCTTAGCCTGTGTATTTATGTATTTTGTATGTGTCTGTAGCATTTTTTGTTTTTTCTCTGCTTTTTGTATACATGTACTGTATGTCCGTTTTTGATTGTCTTTGTAAGTGACTCACTCTCTTATACAATGTTTGGTAATGGTCATTGCATGATTATTTCTTCCTCCCTAAAACTCATTACTGAATTTCTATCATGGATTTTTCCTTTTCATTTATTTTATAATTATGTTTGATTATTAAACAAGCCTAAATCAATATTTGTTTTCATCTTCTGTTTAATAATTCACTGTGTTTGAAATGTGTTGTTTTTTTTTTCCAGGATATTTTAATTTTAGAACTCCAAATTTAAATTTTTTATATCATTTCTATACAAATTCAAGATCTGAGGTTTGAAAATATTATTTTATTTCAAAAAGCATCCAGAATTGAAACAAATCTCTAGAAAAGGACAAAAATACAAAGTAATGCTCTCTTGACTACACATAGGCCAAACATGCCTCACCCATTCATACTTGCTAAAGAATGAAGATCAACCAACATGTACAAAATGCCAAACACATTTTAACTGAATGAACTCTTTTAGTCCCTGTAATACTATGAGGAAACCATAAAAAATATCTGTAATTAAAGTCATAAAGTTGCATAAAAAATATTTAGATTTTGGCATTAGATTCCATGGAGGCGTTGATATGCCACTAAACAAAAGCAGCCAAAGCAAACTTATTTAAAAAAAAAAAATCTTGAACTGCTTGTTTTGTTACTATTAAAAGTGGACATTAGTGCTCAACCAAATTTTGAGAGGAAATTTTATTTATCCAGGTATCTGCAATCAGGAGGCATGGTGGAGTAATGGATAGCGGCTCGGATTGAGGAATCGGAGAGCCGCGTTTGAATTCCAATCCATTACATTCACTTATGTGCTAATACTCTTGGGAAATGTATGAATCCTCTTCTTCTCCACCCCCACCCCAAGCTATTGGTAAATAGCAGAACAGACCAGGTTCTATAGCCTTGGATGGCAACTGGTCTACTGCAAGAAGAAATGGCAACCTACTGCAGGAAAAAATCTGCCTTGTCAGTCATGTATCGAAAGATAGATGATTGCCTAAGCATGTATCACACATGGCACATAACTGACTGATCTGCAATCATCATCATGAATAATATTAATAAGAATGATGACGTAGATATTTACATAAGCATTCAGTATTATATACAAATGGCTACTGAAAAGCTATTGGTCCAATCCACTTCAAATGATGTTTGGCTATTGAAATATTGATTCTGAAAGTGAGTCTGTTCAGTAAGTTTCCAACATTCACTTGTATAATAAAACCATTTGCCATTTATGATGGCATTTAAGATTCCTGTCCATTTCAACAGGGATTAATTAAAAAATTACTTGCATAGCACATCAAATGTTACTTGAATTTCATCTATGGTCACCATTTCTCTCTCTTCAATATTTTATTTTTGTACATTTATTACAAATATATGAAACTCTAATATTTGAAGAAAATAAATGGGTCTCAAATGCCATCAAATATAGTAGCTTTATAAAAGTCTTTTATCTATAATTCTCAAAATGTGTGTGTGTGTGTGTGTGTAAGATCAGATGTTTATCCATTTCCATAAGTTTCATCCAATTTTGATTAAATTTCTTTTGTTTGATAGATAATTCTTTAATGCCAGTTTTGAGTCCAAATTGGCTGAAAAAAATTGCAACCATGAAGGTGAAAAATCAAAAAAAAAAAAACCTACTTTTTACACTTTGTGCAAAAATTAAAGGCAAAATTTAATGCCTGCAAAAAACGGCATACAATCAATTTAAAGAGTTGAAATCTAACGCCAAAGATTATTAGAATTTTTAAAAAAAATTATAAATAAAAATTATCATACATTATTATTATTATGACAGTCCATGAAAGAGGTTCCTTCCTTGCAAGACTGAGAAAACAAAAACGGCCCTTTTAGCACCCCCCATTCAAATTGTTACGCCCCCCCCCATTTGGGGATATGCCTCAGTTGCACCCAATTGTGGTTACTAATATTGATTTACTGCTCCAATTGAACAGCAAAAATTCCCAATAATGAAACACCCTGTCGAATACGGGTTATACAGCTAGTAATTTTTTATATTAAAGGTCAGCTAATACTAAGCTCAAGAATCACTTACAGTAGTGGGTCACTGTTAAAATGTTTATGATGAATTATGTATGATATGAGTGAAAGGAGGTGGTAAGATTATGAAGATAATGAGGATAGATAATGATTGACACCTGACTTGAAGAGGTAGACAATTATAAACATGTGGAATTTTTCTTTAGATATTTTAAATTTAAAGGTTTTAATTTTTACCTACATTGAATAAGTCTTATAGTCTTAACATTCTGTCCTGAGTATGACGATAAACTACATCCACGTCCTGGGTAATATGATAAACTACGTTCAACAGCAAGGCCTCTGATCAGGAGGTTTTGAGGAGTGTGTAACCACCTCTTAATTGCTGGTGTTCCCAGGTCCACCCTGGCCAAGGGTGGTAGCACCTGTTAGGGTCCCAGCTATGGGCAAATAGTTAAACCCACAAACTGTGGTCAAAATATGAAAGTGAAAAAAAGGTTTTAATACCAGAAATACCTTGTAAAAAAAAATAAAAATTATTATTGGAAATACATTTTTGAAAAAAAAAATATTACCGGCAATAAAAATTTTGTCAGCATTAAATAGCCCGTTGAGGTTGATATGCCATAAAACAGACCAAACTGTTTGGCTTCATTTTGCCTTGTTCCAAATAGTTTAAATGCTATGGTCCCATAAAATGTGTTTTTGGATGGTCAACAAAAATTTTAACTGAACAAAGAGACTAAACCAATGACATTGAAATAAGGATTTCGCTAGATCAGTTTCTTCATGTGAAGCAATTTGCTACTCAAAGACATACAACATTTGTGCTTCCTATTATTAAAATTGAATATAAATGTTGATCAGTTACGTCTGAAAATGTTTTTGTTTTTTTTAATTTATTGTTAATTCACCCTATTGTAACTTAGAAAGGGTTACTGAATGAGGTAAACCACTGCTAGTGGACTACGTAGACAGCATATTACCCCCACTTACAATAGTGTCCAATGTATTTACAAGGATTGGGACATATCCATTAGTGTTCATAGGTACGGTATATAACACACCCAATATAAGGCCCAAGGGCCACTCAAGGTAGGTTACTGAGTGATAGAAGGGTGGAGGAAGTAAGAAGTGTATATTATGAGGAAGTGTAGGATAAGTACTAGTTGATGCTAGATTTAATGGACCAAGGTTGTAGTTGGTTGGGAAGCATCCTCTTGGGAGTCTGTTCCACAAAGTAACAGTTTTGGTGAGGAAGCTTCCTCCTTATCAAAAGAACACAATGGGAATGGTTTGCCACCATTTTTATGACCGGTGTGGGTCCAAGTAGGTGGCACTAAAGAATGTAACTTGTTTGAACATCTGCCATAGTAATAGCATTATAGAGTAGTGAGAGGCTAGTATTTTTTTCCTCTGTGGGACAAGGGCCGTAGAGTGGTGAATAATTCATCACTTACAAGGCTTCATAAAGGCTTTTGAACTTTGTCAAGGCTGGACAATGAGGACTTGGCAGCAGCAGCAGTTCTCATATGACATTCTTGGTCTGACTCTTGTAAAGATGGAGCATAGCAGCAGGAATTAAGTATTTTTGGAGTGATACAAGGGACCAACCATTCTTCCGACATCTTTAGCAATGACACAAATATCTTTGTTCTATAATGTTCTGTGTCCAGTCAGAACGTAGGCGATCATGGTCCTCCACATTTTCCTGTCCTTTATAGCTCTTAATAAGTTTTGTCTTTTTTATATTACTTCCAAACACTGTTCTACCATTCGTTTACTCAATCCCATCAAGTATGTTACATGCTGTTTTCCTCTGTCCTTCTTTCCCTCAATCTGTCCTGTGAGTATCAAATTTTCCAAGCCCTCCTTCCTCATTATGTATCCCAGAAATTTCAGTAGTAGAGATAGGGGTAAGGGTTTCAAGGTGGAAAATAATTCCTCACCCCCAAAGCCATCTAATCACTTTTAATTCTGTCGAGGCTGGACAGTGAGGATTGGGCAGTCCCAGCACAGATATGGCAGCAAAACTCCATTCTTGGTTTGATCTGACTCTTGTAAAGATGGATCATGGCAGCAAGAGTTTGGTATTTTCTGGAGTGATACAAGAAACCAATCATTTTTTTCAGCATCTTTTGCAATGGCACCGAATATACAAGTTTTCTCACGAAAATGGTGTGCCAAATATTGAAATTGTGTTAATTCCGTTATAAAACAGAATATCCTTTTTTTCTGGATGGCTTTTATCAAAATCAGTTCTGTTTCCCTCTCTTGGTATTTGTCCTTCAACGTGTCATTGGGTGGCAGGTTAATCACTTCTCAACTTTCTACAAATGTTTGCCTTGTAGACCCCAAATCATTTTAGACAGTTCTGTTTGCCTCTCCCAACAATATATAAACAAAGTTTTCTCACTTTTTTTTTTTTTTTTTTTTTTTTTTTTTTTTAGAATAATATTAAATTATTATTTTAAGAATATTAAATAGAATTTTTTTTTTTTAATTATTGTTTCAGAATAATAGCATATTGATATAATGGAAATCTATAGTTTATCAATGTTTAGATCAGACCTGCACAAAATTTGACTAACTGTAGACTATGAGGGTTTTTTTTCCAAAATAGCAAGTTTTTTTGTGTCCAAAAGAATAAATTTGGTAACTGATCATGTTTGAAAAATTCAGTTTTATAGAAGAACTTTATTTAACCAATATTTCACTTGTTTTGGATCTAATGAATCCTTTTAACTTTCTAAAAGAAAAAAAAAAAAGGTAGATGTTCCTGCCTTCCCTTCCTGAAAATATTTCTTTTTATCTTGCTCATATTCAGTAATTTACTCTAAAAATTTACTCTTGTAGCCTGTGGCTAATTTTCTGTGATCAATATGGTCCTTCACATTTTTTTTAATTGTGCAAATCTGTTCTAGATAATTTTTTTAAAATGACAATGATATTGAAGTATCATTTGTTCAAGTTAGATATTTTCTGTCTTATTTCAGACAGGGGAAAAATATTCAAATAAAAAAACATGAAATGCTCATAATTAATAGTGACAATTTTATCTATCTCTCTCTCTCTCTCTTTGAGACATCTTCTTCTGCATGTAAAGCATGCTTACCAATTCTCACCAGAATTTCTGTGCTGGAATTTTCATTAGCATTTTATTTTCCAATCTTAAATTATAACTTTTAATATTTAGATGTGAATTGATTTGCCAACACTTGGGCATAAAGGCATGTCTTTCTCATGATTTTTACTAATCTGTTTGATTTTTTTTCAATAACTATAAGAACAAATTTTGAATTATTTTTTTTTTTTACTTTAATTTCTGTTTTTTTTTATTTTATTTTTGTGTGTGTGTGTTTGTGTGTTCATGTGTACAAGCTTTATATTATTATTTTTTAATTGTGCTCACATCAGTCCAAAGAAACTGCCAATATCTAACAAATTACTTTACAAAATCATTTTAAACAATGACTTTTATTGTTGCATCCTTAAAGAAGGTTACAGACAAACGTGGTACTCAAGTGAAAGGAGCATCAATATAGGCATAGATGAACGAAAGAGAGGTTTATTGTAAAGAGAATTCACTACTGAAAGACAGATTGGTTAGCAAGCTAGTAATTCTCAAAGCAAGTACACCAGGTATATCCTGTGCTTACTACATATATCTACTGATATAGTCAGTCTACATATGCGATAGGGAGTGTGGGACATTCCATTGCAACATTTATATTTTGTGAATTTTTTTTTCCATTCTTTTCCCACCATTTAGTAGTCTTCACAAGATCCTGACCATTTTTTAATTCACATAAAATCAAACATGAAACTTATTCAAAGTCCTCTCAGTTCTTCCCTTTCATTATCAAATGTCAGCCCCTCTTGTTACCCATTTATTTGTTCCCCTTTCTACAAATGTTTGCCTTGTAGACCCCAAATCATTTTAGACAGTTCTGTTTGCCTCTCCCAATCGTTCACCTCAGAGTATTTTGCTTCACACTATATGCCACTGGACTGATTTATAAGTTGGTTAGCAGTTGAATATACCTATTCCTTTTCCTCACCCTCTTTGTCGAGCGTAGTGCGGCTGACAAGTATTTATAAAAAGTTGCTTATATAAAAAAAGTGTATTGTAATATCATTTTAACCTGAAGAGAAAGGTTACATTAGTCTAGAAGTTGAACTTTTGAAAAATCAACTGAATAGAAGCCTTATCTTGATTTCAATGCCTTTTTAAAAGATTGCTAATTTTTGCAGTGTCAATAATGAAAGAAAAATACCCAATTTTATTTGAAAAAGGTTTAGGCTGTTACATTGAATGACAAATACCACTACCTCCTTCTTAAAACAACTCTGGTATGAATATACAAGAGAAATTAATGTTTATTTTAACCTGTATATGATTAAGACATGCCATTTTTTTTCTTCAATGAAAAGGAAAGAAGTTTTTTACTTCAAGGTTTGTCTGGAATCGATCCAGCTATTTAACATTAACAAAAATATATACAATTTATTGAAAGAAATGGTGTCTTAATTCGCTTTAAAATACTCTCCTTTTGGGGCCTCACAAACTTATCCCAATGTCACTTTTAGAAATTTTTTAGTCAACTTTAAAATTCATAGAAGCTGCATCATCACATTCTCCTTAATCTTGTCCAGGTGCTGAAATCTTTTAGTTTTGGGGGGGAAAAAAAAACAAAATCACAGGATGCCAAATCTGGACTATAGGGAAGGCCTGACAAACTTAGATGATGCAAATTTTAGCCAAAAATCTTTGCACAAATGTCAAAAAATGATTAGATACATTCAAGATGGTGTATGAAATTTTCAGATGCTCTAATTCTTTTGTAGAGTCAATTGCTGATTTTCTTTGATTGCAACCTGCATGCAGTCAACATTTTCAGGTGTTCTGATTATTTGAATATCTCCCAGAACATGGATAACGTCAATGTATTCCTGGCTAAATTTGAAATATAGAAACAAAAATATTATCTTAGCTTTGATCATTAAATCATCCCGAAAAGTCTTAATTTCTTGAATAGCAACCACAGATGCACAAAATGCATATTTGCTGTTCTACTCATTCAGTCATTTTGAATGTGATAGTAAAATAGTACACATGCTAAATTGGTGGCAATTCACTTGCTGACTGAGTAGAACCATGGCAGAGTTAACAAATGTACAAGAAGGTCCTTTTTGATTAGTTACCAGTCAATTCACCCCAAGTGAAGCAATAATGCCACTAGGATGCAAGGGTCCACTGGAAGTGACACAGAAGGAAAATATTTTTAGAAGGAATCAGAAACCCAAAAATAGTATAAAGTTCAGAATTTAAGTGGCGATGTATAGAGTTGAAGTAGAATTTAGAAGGAACTGGAAACCAAATCCTAAACACAAAACCAGGAATAAACCTCTGCTCTAGTTCAAAAGAACTGGGAGGAGTGTGAACCCGGATAATAGGTGAACCTATCTACTCTTAGTTACATTAAGATTGCATAAACCTCTCATCTATACCCCCACCCTCAACAACAGACTTTGGATGCAACAAACAAAATCTGCAGGGGGTGGGGTCCAAATCATCAGCGATGTATTTCAAAATTTTGGGGCTTAGTGGAACAAGTCCTATTAGTTCTCAAAGTGACCGCTTGGCAGCAGTGGTGGGCCTTTCAATTGTAAACAAAGACGGGTGTACAGTATATAAAGTACGATACATTAAGGCATGCGTAAGAAAGTTCCTGTGAGAAATTTATTATTTTTGTTATTTTGATTAATATATCTATATCAAGTATATATTTATTTATGCCATATATACATGATTATAGTATTTACATTATGATCATAACAACTGGTAGTTACTATAGTAGTTTTATTACTCAAAAATAATCCCTTCCCATCTATGGACAATTGGCTTTAATGCCCCCCTCCCCCCCTATTAGTCTGTTGAGAGGTTTTTGTGTGTTTATATATATATATATATATATATATATATAAAATGTAAACCTTTTGGACATTTTTTCCTGCAGGTTTTGTCCGTTGATGGGATGGTGGTGTCCGGAGATGAGAGGTTTTTATACATATATATATATATATATATATACATACATACATACATATGTATATGTATATACTGTATATATATATATATATATATATATATATATATATATATATATATATATATATATATATGATTATTTATGCCATATATACATGTTTATAGTATTTACATTATGATCATAGCAACTGGCAGTTACTATAGAGGTTTTATTACTAAAAAATAATCCCTTCCCATCTACGGACAATTGGCTTTAGTCAATACTTTCCGGACATAACTCACATTATCTTTGACTAATATTAGACAGGCAGTATCAGTTAAGAGGAGTTGAAGAAGTTAGCCTTGCAAACAGAAATAGATTTCAGTTTATAAGCTTATCCTTTAAATTTCAGGATGAGCAAGTGTCTAATGCTTATTTTTGGAAAGGTCAAGTTAAAGGTTATCTTTGTGGTTGGTTCAAAGAGCTGGTAATTTTGAAAAGAGAAGATTTACATGTAATATTCACTGCCAAGAAAGTGAAATTGTTTTATTTTCTTTAGTTTAACGAAATGGCACCCAAGCAAAAGAATTTGTTCCAATAACAGGAAAATAACTATCAGGAACTAGAGTTCTTTGATAATCTGATCAGATGAGATTCTTCCAGTCAGTGACGTAATATAAAAAAAAAATTGAAATATTAGAGGAAAGTCAGTAAAATAAAAAAAATTTAAATCTATTTTGAATTTAATAAATCTTTTAAAAACCACACAGACAAAGAATAAATGCATTCTTTGTTGAAAATGAACTCTTGTTGCTATTATGCATTAATTATTTTAGATCCTTGTGTTTGTTTTTTCACATTTTAACCACTATATACTCTGGCCTTCTTTCTGACTGAATTTAAGCGATAAAATGTTACCATTTATAAATTCTTTTTTTATAAATTTACTTGTTTTCCCTATGACAATTGTTATACCTTCTCAACTTACGTGTGTATCACATTTTGTAACTTTCCAGGAGTGCTGAACAGAACTATTACATGATCCATGTGGGTATGCTGTTATCATTCCTTCCCTGCCATGTCCAGTGTCCTGCCTAGGGAATTTCAGAACTCATAACCCTCAATTAGTTCTTATGATGCTGTTCTCACACTTTGTTGACCAAAGAATTGAAAATCGGGATTTTCAGTGAATCAAATAAATCCTCATTATTTTATCTATTCTGAATGAAGAAAAACTTACCCTTATATTATGAATTCATTCAAAATTTCCCAAAAGTTCAGTCAGTTATGTGCCATACGTGATACACGCTTAGGTGATCATGTATCTTTCATTACATGACTGACAAGGCAGATTTTTTCCCGCAGTAGGTTGCCATTTCTTTCTGTGGTAGACCAGTTGCCATCCAAGGCTATAGAACCTGGTCTGTCTTGCTATTTATCCATAGCTGGGGGGAGAAGAGAAGGATTCATACCTTTCCCAAGGGTATTAGCACATAAGTGAATGTAATGGATTTGACTGGAATTTGAACTCGGCTCTCTGATTCCTCAATCCAAGCCACTATCCATTACTCCACTGAAGTTGCTAAATTTAATACACACATGAAGAAGGATCAAAACACAGTTTATGGAAGAAAAAAAAACAACCACCAAGATGATGAAATTATTCTGAAAGAATCATTGTATAAAAGCTGCATTGGTTAGACATATTATATAAAAATAATATGGGTACATGGCCAAGTGGTTAGAATGTTCACTTTCTAACCATAAGACCCAGGTTTGAATCTCACCATGGTCATTCTGTCAGAAAGATGACTTCTTGATGTTATTGGTCTGGGGGTGGGGCTATCCTCACATGCAGCACCTTTGGAAATTGCCTGAAAACCACACCATTGGTTGACCCAAGTTTTGTAAGTGAAATTGCGTAGACGGAACTCATTGGCAGCTGTCGATGGTTGTGCTACCACAAAGTCATAAGTCACTGTGACTGAGGATTTGAGCATGTTAGCCTTGTTCAGATTATTGATTATGCTAGATAACATGCTCTCTCCCAGAAACTGTAACTAAGGTCTGCTCAGCATATTTGCAGTATAAACTGCATTTGGGCTCTGGGTATTGAACAAACACAAATGTATCTGAACAGGTGTCTACATCAGGGATCTGCTAACTGCCCTAGTAGACGGGCATCCTCGGATATGAGTAACCATCCTTTATTTCTTTTTTTGGGGAAATGTGGAAAATTTATAAATTTATATAGTAAACTAATAATGAGTAATCAAATGAGAAAAAGTAAAAACATCATTGTGAGGAGCTTCTTCAAATGAATAATGGTTTTATTGTTGGAGTCAGTCTCATATATATGAGAAGAAATACAACAAATATCAGTTATAATTTTACATTTAGAAATCTTGAAGCTACAAAGATACATTGACATTTCAGTGTATCTTGATGTATAACCAAGCCAACCTTATTTAGGTTTTTATCATTTTTTGTTTTTATTTTCATTACTATTGTTTTTAATTATCCCATATTGTATCAGCATTAGCTATGTCAAGAGATATATTGCATGATCTCAGATGTAGATTTAACAGATAATCTTATGAAATTAGTGCACTTTCAATACATTTTTGCCTAACTGAATTATTTCCTCTCTTAATTGCATTAAATCAAAATTATGGTCTGATTTATATTTCAATGAATGACTAATATGCCTCGATTATAAAATGTTTGAAAATGTAAAAAAAATGGCTAGTACAATTATTTTCTTAGACATAAGTGTACCAATCTAAGCCAGAAACAAAAAAAATCTCGAAAATATTTGATCAAAAGCAACAGTAACATTTATGTAATATTGGTGCATATAAATGCCAGAAAGAATCCTGGTACTAATGGCGAGAAAAGATCCTCAAAGAGTACCCTGATCTGCAGAAGAAAACGCTTCAATATTGACGGACTTGATTATAGTAATATTTTTGCCTAACTGAGTTACTTCCCCTCTTAATTGCATTAAATCAAAGTTATGGTCAGAATTATATTTCAATGAATGACTAATATATCTTATCCATAGAAAATATAAAATGATGGTTAATGGAATTATTTTTTTTAGACTTAATTACTTAAAGCATCAGCAGCACTGTACATGTTTTTATATATGAGTGTGTGTATGTTCGCAATTTAAAATGATTCTCTATTCTAATAACTGTTAGCATTTTTCTATCTTTTGATTTCCAGTTGACTGTGGCAGACAAGGGCCACATCATTGCATGTTAAAGTTTGCTGTTTATCATTGCCAAAATTGTATGCTTCCTCAGTGGCAAATTCAATCTATCTTACAATTGCAGCATGGTTCATTTATATTTCACATTTTCATTCTACCCTGGCCCTCTCATTCTATTTACTTTCAGGGAAGCAAATTGTATTATCAGTCCCTTACATTTTCATAAGGGCTTTTTTCTTTGCTTGTTATTCTTTATTTGTGGCATCAGCAGCAGCAGCAGTAACAGCAGCTACAAGATAACCTGCCCAATAATTGTAGCCCATCAGAATTTCAATTTTTCTACTAATTAATCCTTTAGCTATAACCTTACAATTTCTTTTCCTTATGTGTGTGTGTGTGTGTGTATATATATATATATATATGGTAGAATGTGATGTACAAATTTCTAAATATCTGAACAATGTTAGACAAATGAATGACTAAGTGGAAAAAAAAAAAGTGTATGCATTACACATTTTTTCCACTTTGTCATTTTCATTTTATATATATATATATATATATATATATATATATAGTGTGTGTGCTAAATTTATGGAATAAAGTGCTCAATATCAGAGATAGAGCATATGTAAATATAAATATAAGTGAACATTGAAGTCAACACTCAGAGGCGACAGGCTGTTTCATGCTAGATGCTATCATCAAGCTGCCTGACGATTGTGTCTAGCATGAAACAGCCTGTCGCCTCTGAGTGTTGACTTCAATGTTCACTTTGATATTTATTTTTACATACATTCTATCTCTGATATTGAGCACTTTATCCCATAAATTTAGCACACACACACACATATATATATATATATATATATATATATATATATATATATATATAATGAAAACTCACAATCCCATGGTGATATTTATTTCATTAGAATCAAAAACTTTGATTCCAAATCTTCAGACTAAAGCCATTACACACAAATGAATGGATCACCATGGGATTGTGTGTCTTTGTTTTCATTATTAATATTTGCTCTGTTTTTTGACATAGATCTCTCTCTAGATTTATATTCTCTTTGCAATTATTCATACAGATTATCAAATATTATATATATATATATATATATAATTACAAAAGTTTGGATTAATAGGAAATAATGTTGGATAAAATGTCCATTGATTCCTTAGAAATTATTTTGTTTGTTTTGAATACAAAAAGAAAAAGGGCAGATATGGCCTTTTGAGAAGATTTGTATATTCTTCAAAAAGATAACTGTACCTTGATAGACAGTGATGCTCTGCATGGCCAAGCAATCTAAAGCATACCAGATAAGATGAGGGTTTCTTCTACAAAGAGGGATACAGGTTTGAACCATACTGGCAAGCATATTTTCTTTATTAATTCCTTCAATGGTGCAGGCTGATGTAAATCAAACTAATAAAAAACAGACCATCTACTTAAACGTAGGTATTCACAAAATAATGTTTAAGTAGTCGGAAATAATGCCATATAAAATCTCTTGATTCCTTTATATATATATATATATATATATATATATATATATATACACACACACACACACACACACACACATATATATAGGTAAAAGACAATAGGAAAACTTTATTAGCCAATGCATTTTGTCCAATGTGGCCAAAACAAAATGAATTTATTGAAAAGATTTTTAAAACTTTTTCCCATAAATTCACTATACTAATATTACAGTTTTCCTATTGTCTTTTTCTACAGGTTAACTCTGAGAAATTTTTCATATATATATATATATATATATATATATAATACACACACACACATACACACGACAACTGACCAAATACTGCGATGAAGCTTTTTAATCAATTTTACTTGTGTTCTTATGCGTTTTCTTTTCTGGACGGAAGGTGTGTAAGATCTGTCCAAAATATTTTGTATATCTAAGCACTTTCAGCTATTCTATTAACCATTATCATGGAAATTTTTTTTCCCAAACACAGCACATTGTGGCCATGTCCATAGTTGATGTTATTGAATGTTGAATTGATAATGGCTAATAGCTGAAAGCACTTAGATATATAGAACATTTGGACAGTTTTTACACACTTCGTGTCCAGAAAAGAAAAACCTTTTCTGAATACAAACGCAAATGAATAAAAAGCTAAATCGCAGTACCTTATCGATCATCTTTAATGAAATTTGTATAAAAGAGGGATTACTGCCCTACTACATAATTTCATATATATATAGGGTTAGGTAAATGAAATAACTAGATATTAGTGACCATATACGTACATGTTGGCATACATCCATTGGTAAGTAAATAAATAATTACCAAATTTAGCCAAGAGGTGTAGACATAATAGTGCTCAATGGGACTAGACAGAGCTAAGAAATATATATTAATAAATGCACATATGCCTACATTTGGTGTACGACTTGAGTTTCATTGGTTACCCAAAGATATAGCTCATATAAGCTATATCTTGTGCCTGATGAGTTGGGTAACCAATGAAACTTAAGTCTTCAATCACACATAACATAGAGTGTATATATGTATATATATATATATATATATATATATATATATATAAATATATATATATATATATATATAAATAATACTTTAATGTTCTCAAGTCAAAACCTTCCCAAGCTGAGTATTTCAGTGACTAAATGTAAAACATCAGTATTTCTCTGGAAAGGGTTAAATGCACTTGGGAAATGATCTGCCAAGTATTTTGAGTGGAACATACAGAATAACATGTATGTTTCATGGCTCTAGGTCATTCTTCTTGGTCGTTGGCCAATAATTTCTTCAGAACATTTCTTTGCTGCCATTTATCTGTTTATATTATATGTGTCTATGTGTAATATCATAAACTGTTAACCATAACATTCCCCAAGGATTGGATGAAAGCAATTCATGGAACAATTCATACAAGCTGCATACAAATTTAAATGAGATAACTGAACTATTTCATTATATAGTATGCTTTTAAATTCCTTGAAGAACATAGGACTGCAAGATATCATTGCATTTTCTATAACAATCCAGTTTTTAAGAGTAGGTTGTTAGCCTACTGCACAACTCCCAACCTGGTGGATGAGGTTTTGAATTCAGAGTTGTCCTTCTCTTAGACCAGTTGCCACCCAAGTCTATAGAATCCGGTCTGTCTTGCTATTTACCCATAGCTGAGGGGGGGGGAGAAGAATAGGATTCATACCTTTCCCAAGGGTATTAGCATGTAAGTGGATGTAATGGATTTGATTGGAATTTGAACCCGGTTCTCCAATTCCTGAATCTGAACAGCTATCCATTATTCCACCTTGCCTCCTAGGAACTACTTTATTAAGGCACCAATATTCTAGAACTTAAAACAATTACTTGGTAACTTATTTTATGCATCATTTTACCTACTTACAATTATTATCATGTGATGCAAGAAATAGTGCATTATTTAAATAAATTAACTAAATAATCAACAGTGCCTTTTTATAGCCAAATAAGATTGGTTTTACATTTATGTAAGTAGTGAAGTAATCATTCTAAGTAGCACAGTTTAGCAAAATAAGTGTTGCATAATTTGTTGCATTTTATTAAAATGATAAAATGGACATGTCAAAACAAGAAAAAAATTAATGAACATAAAGATAGCAAAACTGATAAACCAGTCTAGCTGTCTTTTTTTGTTAATGGTATTATATTTTGATATTGTCACTTTATGCTAATGTTATTTTTGTCACACTTTTTTTTTTTACTATTGTTAATTTTTTTTTTTTTTTTTGCTATTACAAGTTCATTTTTATCACTTGAATAAAACTATTTTATTATTAATAATGATTAAAGTTATATATTTTCCTTAAATTAAAATATCAAGATAAATTATTATATAGGCAAGCGTTTATATAAGTATAAATCTCTCATTTTATATATATATATATATATATATAGTGTGTGTGTGTGTGGTTATCTGGAAAGTTCATGGTGATTTTTAAGGGAAATTAAAACAAAACAAAATTATGCCATTAAATATTTATTCAACTAAATATGAACCATTTTGTTGCACAACCTTTCTCCATTTTTCCTTTGACTTAAAGATTCCATCTTCCAAGAATTTCAGTGCTTTCTTTGCAAAGAACTTATTAGTGTTTTTTCATGTCATCCAAAGATTTTTACTATTGAGATTATTTTGCATGGACCTGAACAAATGAAAATCTGAAGTGAATATGGCCGGTGGTGTAACACATTCCAACCAAGCTGCAACAATTTTGCCAGGTCTCCAAAGAAATATGAGGTCTGGCACTATTCTGATGGAAAACACCTTTCCTGTTTGACAATTCTAGGCCTTTTCTTGAATTGCTGCTTTTAATTCATCCAGTTGCAAGCAGTACTTTTCAGAATCAATTGATTGGTTACTTGGCAGAAACTCATAGTACAGGATTCCTTTCCAATCCCACCAGATGCACAGGTTGACTTTCTTACAATGAAGACCTACTTTTCAGGTGGCTAAAGTTGGCTCATGTCACCCCAAGATCTTTTTCACTGAACATTGTTGTAAACAATCCATTTCTCATTACCCATCTCAATTTTCATTGTATTTATACACCAAATCACAGATGAAATGGAATTCAAAAGGTTCTTTTCACTCGGATCATGTGATACCCAAACATCATAGCAATTTGAGTACCTGAGCTTTACTAAGTGCTTTTGGATGGTGAATTTTGATAAATTTAGTGTTTCTGCCAATTCCCACATTGCATAATGCAGGTTATTCTCAATCAATGTCTTGATTTGGTGGTCCTCTATAGTTGGGGTCTGCCTGAGTGTTCTTCATCAATAAGGTTACAATTACCAACTCTAAACTTAGCGAACCACTTCTGTACAGTTCTGTCATCTAAAGCACTTTCACCATACACAGCACATCTTTTTGTTGCTTGCAAGGCATTTTTGCCTTTATGGTAAAAAAAAAAGCCTCTAAAATGCTCCCTATAAGCTTCCATTTTCATAGGGATCCAAAATTGACACAAATTAAGTAATTTTAAACTTCCTTTCTCAAGAGATAGTTTGAAGTGTCCTCTAATCAGAAATCTAAGTATATTATATCTGTTAATAAATTTGACGTGTTCTAACGTGAACAACTAAAAATCAGCATAAACTTTCTGAACAACATACATGCATACACACACACATATATATATATATATATATATATATATATATATATATAGTGAACAAATCCTCTTTCTGAATGAAAGTGAACGTTTATAGTCTTTCTGAACAAAAGCGAATTCTAACTTTATATTTCTAATTCTTAACATGCTAGAGTTTTATTTGTATATTTTGAGACGGTATTTACTGCAAGAAATCTATGACTTCTGCCAATTCAAAACAACATAGAATTCTGTATAAATAAAAATTATTATCTATAGAAATAGTCTTGCAAGCAGAAGTTTTGTCAGGCATTTGAGAGAAGAAAGATATTTTATTCATTTTTTTTCTTTTTATGAATATGAAAATAAAAAAATACATCCACACAAAATTTAATCTCTGAGTAATTGGCCATGGTTAAATGTAATTGTCAGAAATGTCCAGCAAACAAAATTGACAAGGTTTGCAATAATCAATAACAAAAGAAAGAAAAGAACAGGATAAAAATAATACCGAGGAAACAATATATGCAAGGCAAAAGTAGGCAAAGTAACAGTAATAAGGCAAAAATGTTCACAAAGAATGATGTTAGTATACAAAAAAGGATACAGACAAGTGATTGCAGTGTTCTGACTTCAAGACAAGAAAGAATAAAAATATGGCGGATGAGACTGAGAATTGGTTTTAACTGTAGATGCAGGCTAGGAAGAAATCCCAGCCTGCATTTACTGCAAATTATCTATAAATTTGGGGAGTGGGGATGTTTTTTGTAGTCATTCCTAACATGATTGGAACCAAGGATCTCAATCTTGAATGATATTTTTGTCAAGATGTATGTCAGTTTGATGAAAAATTCATCGTCAGAAAGGTTAAATATTTATGGCTTTTCTTAGGAGTTGATTGTTTGCATTTGTATATGGTTAAAATGCTTAACACATGTGTATAAGGGTTCTTCACTTCAAATTTTAAAGTAAAACTTGAAATCCGTACATGACATGAAAGGTAAAAAGCAATTTATAGTCAGATAGTAAAAATATTTACCAGTCTTAAAATTATTGTTCTAAATTGCTTGACACTGTATTTGAGGTCATATATAATTCCCCCTCCCCAAAAAATGGTTAAAAAAAATATCTCTCAGGTCTTTTATATGAATTTGTGGAATTTGGTAGTTTACTCAGTTGGAGGATAGTGGACATTTATTTAGAATCAGAATTTTTTTTAATACTAATATTCACCCAAGGCCCAAGAGTCACTTAAGGTAGAGATTTACTGTGTGATGTTGTATGAGCATAAGGCAAGAAGTGAAGTTCATGGGGTCATGTGGGAAAGATAACAGTTAACCCTAGACTTGAAGATGTTAAGATTGTAGCAATTGGGAAAACATCCTGCTGGGTGTCTGTTCCACAAAGCAGCAGTTCTTGAGAAGCAGCTGTCTGAATGGAAGTTATTTCTTACTATAGGAATACAAAGGGAATGGCAATGATTCACCCTTCATGTACCTGACGTGGCAAGACTAAGGAACAGGTAGCCCCCTCAGAACACATGCCATTGAAGTAGTGATAAAGCATCAATATGCTCTCAATGTTTTGTCTGTGGAGAAAGGAGTTGTAGGGTGGAAATTAATTCATCACTCACAAAGCTGTATAGATGCTTTTGAACTCAATCATACTTTGTGGGGGTCAGATACCCTCACCAATTTATATTGACACAAAATATGAAACAGCAAGAAGAAACAAAGGAAATTCAACAAAAGAAGTTGTCCAAGTAAATAGAATTTATATATAACAAAATGTACAAAACAGGAATTCTGAATGTGTTTAAAATGCTGAAATTTACTTGTCCTTTTGGATTTTTGAGTGAGAAAATGTTCTTGCTGATGAACTGCAAGTTATAGTGTAAAGTGTATGAGTTTGGAAAATTTCAGTTAAATGTATTGTTATTTGTATGTAAAATAAACAGTTTAAAAGTTTGAAAAAAAAGTGTGTGTGGATTTGATTCACTTTGTGACATTTTGAGTGTCTGTCTTTGTTGTTTGCGTTGAATGAAGAAATATAGACTGTGGTTATGTTAAAATATTTTAACATATAGTCTGGACTTCAGTGATGAGTATAGTCATGCAGTATAGATACACTGCATGACTATACTCATCACGCTTTTTCGCCAAAATTTTCTCCAACTGCCTGTTCCTTAGTTGTTTTTTTTTTTATAAGCAATGTAAGCCACATGATAGGCTCGAGAACATGTTTAAATTTTTTAGCGTGCTGTATCTTGAACAGGTCAGATCAAGGTCAGATGTGCAGATGTAGACATGCCATTGGTATTTCTGAACCAATCAAATTACATTAGTTGTAATATTTGATTTGGAGCCTATGCTTGTTCAGTTTTAAGAATTTTAAGAACGATATAAGATCTGGATCCTATAACTTCAATATGCAATTTGTTTGTGAATTTCCTTTGTTTTTTTAATGCTCCTTGTTCTGAACTCTGAGCTTAGCAGACAGAAATATATTTTACATTTAATACAATATAGTGCTTTCCAAGATTTTGTTAACAACATCAAGTACCATATATATTCATGTTTAAGTTGACTTCATGTATAGTGCAACCTCTGAACTTTTTTTGCATGACTTTTAAACTCTCCAGAAAAAATTTACCTTGTATAGTGTGACCCCCTATTTTTTTTTTTTTTTTTTTTTTTTGCTTAAAAAAACTGATCATAGAAAATTGCACTATACTCAATATGGTATACAATGAAAGGGTTTAATTTTGCATGCTAATGACTTATAGTTATAAACAATATAAAGTAACTAAAATCCCGTGTCCCTTCAAAACATAGGCAATCATGGCTCTCCACAGTTTCTTTTTCTTTTTTATACATGAATTGCAGTGTGTTCTTGGTTTCCCCTTCTTTGTATTTTGGAAGTTGCTGATACAGTTACATCAGTAGTTACATATGTATGTCATATTTGAGATCATATCAGTTGCATTTTAATGAAGGTTTGCTAATGGTAAATAAAGCCAATATGGTAGATATATTCTGCCAAAAGTTTTTTTTTTTTTTTGTAATTTTTTTTAATCATTTTATCCCAAACAAGACAATAAGGCCACTAAAATGCAAGGGGTTACTGAATGGGAAAGAATATGAGAAAGAAAAAGATTAAGGAGAGAAAACAATAAAAGAACACCAAATAAGAAAATAGAAGATAACAATTGACATTACATTTAAATTTCTAAGATATTATATCTAATATTAAAACTTTCATCATTAGGCTTTGAGTTTAATCATTACATTTAAGAACTTAAGGAACATAAGTGGAATGGAGAGTTACTGTTATTTGATTAAATTGGGCACCTCTTTTCTCACATTTATTATTTATGTTATGAGTTCATTCCGCAATAGGTATCTTAGACAAGTGGCCTTAAGCCATTCTGGTTTTATTTGATTAAATATTTAAAAGTCAATCATTCCTCTTTTTATTGCATCAATTTATAAAAAAGACGTCGCCAAGTCAATTATAACAATTTTAGGGAAATCTATGACAAAGCGGGGGAAAGTTTTTATGTGATCCTTTAGGATTTCATGAGACTAAAATGAGGTTTATGAGTTTAAAACTTAACCACTGGAAAACCCTTTAAGTTTGATATTAAACAATCATACACTGACAAACAGACAGACATGATACAAATAACTTAAATAACTTAAATAGCTTAAATAACTTACTTTCAGGTGGGATTTCGGATAAGTTGTCAGGTAAGAAAGATTTTCAATTTCACAGTTTGATTTTCTTTTCTCAACAGTGTGGAAGATTGTTACCATGTTTTTCTACCAGTAGATTGTTTTATCTCCCAGCAATAGGCAATGTCACATGAAATAAAATTTCTTATACCTCCTCCATGATAAATTGTCTCCCTAACAGATAGACAGTTCCACAAGCAGTAAAACCTTTGATTGATTCCGGTTTCTCATCCTTGATGCAGTCATCCTAGGATACATTTTGTGCAATATGATCTTTTGAAAGAGTGATAGTTTGGACAACTGTCAGTATATTTTCCTGTCAATGGTTTATGCTTTTTAATGGGTATTAGTTGAAACCACAAAAAGATAGCCTTCTTTAAGGAACTCTTGTACTTTTTCCATAGTATTTCTTTGTCTCATTGACCTGTAATTTGACCAAATAGTAAAATCTTTCATAGATAATGACCTGCCAGCCTTGTTAAGTCTAGCCTTTTTGCTTGTGACTTGGCATCTTGAGAAGATCTGCCAAGAATGGTGAAAACTCATAAACCTCATTTTAATCTCATGAAATCCTAAAGGATGAGACACGTCACATAAAAACTTTTCCCACTTTGTCATAGATTTCCCTAAAATTGTTTTTTATATATAAAAATGTATATATTTTCACATTTATTTGTTGAACATCAACTAGCAATAGTCTTTCATCCTCCAATGCAATCTTCATATATATATATATATATATATATATATATATATATATATATATATATATATACATACATATACATATATATATATATATATATATATATATATATATATATATATTAAAAATGGACAAAAGTCCGACAATTTATTTATTAAAGACATTTTTATATTTAACGTTCTTTTTTATAGATACAAGTATTTAAGTAAATGCTCTGTTTATAATAAACAGTATTAAATAACATTTACCGGCCTGAATGTCAGAAATTTTCATAGAAAACTCATAAACCTCATTTTAATCTCATCCTGTCAAAGGACGAATATTTTCTATGAAAATTTCTCGGACATTCAGGCTGGTAAATGTTATTTAATACTGTTTATTATAAACAGAGCATTTAAATACCTGTATCTATAAAAAAGAACGTTAAACATAAAAAATCTTTTAATATATATATATATATATATATATATATATATATATATATATATATATATATATATAATTATTTAAAAATATGATTCCATCGCTACATAAGAGTTCTCATGTTTCATATATATTTATTTATTTATTTGGGCAGCAGCCTTTCTTTCAAACATGTTTTGTTGAATGTGACAGACAAGGATGAATTTTTTATTGAGTTTTTCTAGTATTCTTAAATTTCCCCATTTGGTGGGTGGGTTTTATTGTAAAAATTGTCCATAATGTTTATTGTCCCAAGCACTTTTGACCACTTCTTTTGCCATTTTTAATTAAGTTGGTTGTCAATTCATTTTCACGGTTGTCTTTTAAGATGCATTTTGTCATGTATATTGTATGATGGTAGCCTTTGTTCTGAGACCCTGCAAAAGGAACATGGCTGGAATTCAAGTTGGCATCCATCTATTTTAATAATAATAATAATAATATATACATATATACATACAAGACATTCCGAAATGTCAGCATTTCTGTTATAAACTAATTTGTACTTAGTGTTATTTCCAAACCAGTGT
The DNA here is from genome assembly GCA_903632075.3 of Acanthosepion pharaonis. NCBI lineage: Eukaryota > Metazoa > Mollusca > Cephalopoda > Sepiida > Sepiidae > Acanthosepion > Acanthosepion pharaonis. Next base: position 3,133,444 of record CAHIKZ030004146.1, on the reverse strand, counting down.
AGATACATAGTAGCATACATTCCAACTTGTTTTTGTAAAGTATTTTTATTTTATTCCGAGTTGGGAGCATTGTTTTGATTAGTTTGTACTGCAGAGTATCTGATTGAAACCAAAATGGTAATGCCCATGACAAATCATAATCAGCATGTTTATGATCATTTATTTCCAGTTAATGTCAATTTTTTATTCCTAGAATGGGCCAGCACAGCCAGGCAACAATCCTTAACAATGCAGCTTTGAAAGTGTTAAGTTATAGACTGGTGATCTGAGTAGTTGTAATGAAAAGCAACTAAAATGAAAGAACTACTGATTAAAAATATTATCATAGTTGACAAGGCTTCATCTTAACTAAAGATAATAATGCCATTTCTTTAAGCCTGCCGTGGTCTGAATAGTTGCAATGAAAACTAAAATGGATATGAAAGAATTTTGAATTAAAAATTAATCTTTCTGCAGACTTCTAAAAATCTTAAATATAAAAAAGTAATTCTGACCCCCCTCCCCCATCTGTTCTTCAATTGTTATCCCCAAATAATTGGCTTTTTGTTTTATGTTGCAAAGTCTGTCTTTATCTTCTCTGATCAATTTAATTCTCAGCTTGTCACATTTTTTTTTTCAATCTTCAAACAAAAAAAAGAGATGCTAATTTTATTATACACAACTGCTTATATTTAATATGTTAGTCACATCGTCAATTTTTTTTCTTTCTTTAACAAGGCTGTTACAAGAGAAGAATTTCTTCATCTTAGGAGTAGTGAAAAGGTACCAAAGGATTTTATTTAAACCAAATTGGTTTTAAGTTTTTCACAAAACCTTTTCCTTGTCAAGATTTCATACTAAATACTAATATTTTGTGTGCTTTTTTTTTTTCTTGATTCATTGTTTTGTATTTTATTAATTTCATAAATCAAAGACAAGAAAGAAAACCTAATTGTTGGAAAAAAAAAAAGAAAAAAAAAAAAAAAGAGTTATCTTTTGATGTTATTCACCAGACAGTTGTGCTAAGCTTTTCAGTTGAATTGGGGTGAGGTTGTACATTTTGGGTTTTATTTTTTAATGTTTTTTGTGTGGACAAAACCCCTACTGTGGATAGCAATTCCTCCCCCTCTGAATGTTGATAGCCCCTTCGCTGTTGAAGACAACCCCCTCTCTCTGTGAAGGAGGCATTCCTTTCTCTCACTCTTCTTCATGAGGGAGAACTTTTGTTGTCTCAATTTCTCTTTATCTGTCTCTCTCTCTCTCTCGCTTTCTTTCTCTCTCTCGCTTTCTTTCTCTCTCTCGCTTTCTTTCTCTCTCTCGCTTTCTTTCTCTCTCTCGCTTTCTTTCTCTCTCTCTTTCTTTCTCTCTCTCTTTTCTCTCTCTCTCTCTTTCTCTCTCTCTCTTTTCTCTCTCTCTTTTTCTCTCTCTCTCTTTTTCTCTCTCTCTTTTTCTCTCTCTCTCTTTTCTCTCTCTCTCTTTTTCTCTCTCTCTCTTTTTCTCTCTCTCTCTTTTTCTCTCTCTCTCTTTTTCTCTCTCTCTCTTTTTCTCTCTCTCTTTTTTCTCTCTCTCTTTTTTCTCTCTCTCTTTTTCTCTCTCTCTCTTTTTCTCTCTCTCTTTTTCTCTCTCTCTCTCTTTTCTCTCTCTTCTCTCTTTTTTCTCTCTCTTTTCTCTCTCTCTCTTTTTTCTCTCTCTCTTTTTCTCTCTCTCTCTCTTTTCTCTCTCTCTCCTCCCGTTTCTTTCTTTCTCTCTCCTCCCCGTTTCTTTTTTCTCTCTCCTCCCCGTTTCTTTCTTTCTCTCTCCTCCCCGTTTCTTTCTTTCTCTCTCCTCCCGTTTTTTTCTTTCTCTCTCCCCCGTTTCTTTCTTTCTCTCTCCCCCGTTTCTTTCTTTCTCTCTCCCCCGTTTCTTTTTTCTCTCTCCCCTTCTTTTCTCTCTCCCCTTCTTTCTTTCTCTCCCCCTTCTTTTCTCTCTCTCTCTCCCCCATTTTCTCTTTATATATATATATATATATATATATATATATATATATATATATATATATAATCAGCTATCTCTGTATAGTCTTCCTTTGTTTCTCTCAATTTTTCTCTCAAAAGAAACCTTGACATATACCACCTCCAAGTCTTCCATTTTATCCTCTCTCTTTATCGTTTCCCAGACTTTTGCTCGTTGTTCTCTCATGGATAAATCCTTGGCTCCCCTTCAGCAGAAAATGCTGCTGCTCTGGCATGCAAATTTGCCTTATCAATAATGAAAACTTTTTTTTTTTCTATGCCTGATGTTTATTTTCCTGCCCCCAGACTTTGTGAATTAGGATAGAAGTTGGCGAACTAACTTTTACATTGCTGCCAGCATTGTTTATGTAAGCTTTGAAGCCATCACAGATGTTTCATCTAATTGCATCTCTTAACAAATGTCTGTGGCTTAACATTTTTGCTTGAACCATATTACGCTTTAACTCGCCTGTTACATTGTTATGTCTTTTTGCAATCACCACTTCTCTTGGTTAGATTAGTAGATACTAGATACATTTATATGCTTGTAAAATCTGAATACTATGAGCCATACAGTATGGATAATATGAATTGGTTTTTAGATTATTGCATGTGTTGATCATTTGATTTTTGGGTTCGTGTAGATGTGAATTTTGGCAAATTACATATTTATATACTGTATTTGATGGCATACAAAATTCTATTCCATTTATTTTTATTTTCCCAGCACCCTAACTATGGGTTAAATAGTAAAACTTTTATGTGGAAAAATCATCTCCAGAAACTTGTTAATTCTTTATTCACCCAGAAAAAACTAATTATTCTTGCAATTCAAAAAATATACATTTTTGGCTTTAAATAACTCTGAGTTAAGTGATTAAAAAAAAAAACAATTAAATTGTTCCTAGCAATGGCTCACGATATATCTCAGATTCTGGTAAGCTAATGTTTACTCAAACACAATAGACTACCAGTACTAGTACATAGCCAGCCTTACTAAGCTTATTATACAAGTGGGGTGCTGAAAAACTCTTGGTTTAGCCAAGAAGTTCTCTCCCATATTCTAACCAGATTTTGGTAAGTGGCTGAGAACACTTCAACACTCCATTCTATAATACAGTGCGCCAGAGTATTAGTGACCTTGTAATCCAGAAGTCACTGCAAGAATTTTTCTGATCATGTCACATCCAAAACATGGCCTCCTAGCTCTCCAGATATGAATTCTCTGGACTATTCCATCTATACATTATGATTGGGACATCCACATTGAAAAGGAAAGTGTCATATTATCTCAATCTCAAGTGTTGCTGTTTTATTACCTGTAGATGGAGTTTTATAAACAGGTCCTACTGAAGAGGAAAAGAACAAATAATTGAAACAATGATGATGAGGATAAGTGACAACAAACCAGATATTCATTTGTTCTGGTTAATGTTTAAGTCAGTCTTTTAAACCTTTTAAGAAAACTTCAGTGATGTGATTAAACTGTGATTTGATAAATATTAGTCAATACATTTTGGTAGTGGAGGTTAAAAAAAAAAAGGTGCACAAATAAAGATAGTTAAATTAAAATGCGATATATTGTTTGGAGAAGAATAAAAAGAAATAAGTTAATCTCAAAATCTTTTTTTTTTCCCATTGAAATAAAACTTCTTCTGCTTTCTTTTGTTAGGCTGAGCAGTAAAATATTAGAGAAATGGCTTCTTTTAAAATAAGCTTTATTTAATTCTGAATTTTCTTCAATCTACAATCAACCACAATATAGATTGAGAAAACTTAGAAAAGCCCAATAAAGTTTTATATATATATATATATATATATATATATATATATATACATACACACACACACGTAGTTAGTTGATTTAATTTTAATTTGACATTTTTATTACTTCAAAGGTTATTTTTAGTGGGCACCAGTGTTTCTAATAAATGTTTTTTTACTTGAAACATTGTGTATTGCAGCTTTACAGTTTTATTGAGTATGTAGGCCAATGAACATAATACACAGTTTAACATAAAAAAAAAAAATGAGGCATCTATTTCAAACGGGTATCCACTGAAAATAACCTTTGAGGTAATATATGTGTGTGCAGTGGGTAAATTGTTGCCATTTTATATTTTTAATTTCACGCATGCGTGTTTGTTTTGATTTTGTCAACTGTACAGTATAGTAGGGTCAGTTGGGCATCATCTGGGATAAAAAGAGCACCATGATACAATTCACTCTGCCAGAAATTTGGAAACGGCCTGCTGTACTGCTTGGCATTCATGCTGGAAGCTCCAATACAAACCATTTCTGAGGACAGTGCAGACGATTCAGAAAGAGTTGCTTGAGTCTAATGGTGATTACGAAGGTTACAACATCTCAGAAAACTCAATCTGATCATTCTGATAAGAAAAGAACTCCCAAACTTGTTGGTGAGGGCCTCAACTGCAGTCTTGGGTCAAGATGGTGGCTGCTGGAAGACTCTGTCTGGCAACAGGACTCTCCACCATGTCTCACTAGCAGGAGAACCTAGTCATAGCTGTTAGACAATTTCTGTAACCATATCACCACTTACATCTGGCCATCTAATTCCCCAGACTGCAACCACCTTGATTATTATGCATGGGGCACAGTTGAGTGAGAGACCAACAAGACTCTTTTTAACACCAAAGATGAACTGAAGGCAAGGATTATGGCAGCATTCGCCAATTTAAACAAGGACACTATCCAGAAGGGATACAGGAGATTCCAAAGTTATCTGGAAGTTGTGGTTGAAGCCAGTGGTGATTTTTATTGAATAAATTTTCTCTTTGGTATTTCAAGATATTTTTGTGTAATTTTGGTAAATATATCTAATAAAATGATAATGTCCATGTTATTTTCATTTTTACATAATTTAGATGATAATTTATCCATCAAACCCTATGGATATCAGGCGATGGACTTATTGATCAGCTCTCAAAAAATACATGCACACACACACACACACATACATATGTTATCTACAGACTATTTCACTGTATCACAGCTCATCAGTGTGGATAGACATCCAATCGATTCAAGCAACCTGACCGATTTGGCATCAGTCACAGATTCTAACCCCTAGATTATCGGTGCCCGGCAGAGAGAGAGAGGCAAAGTTTTGCATATTTATTTTTTTTCATAAACATGCCAGTAACCTAGAGAACTCAATCCGGATGTGTGCTTGTATGCTAATGATAATCTGATGATTGTATATAAGCATCAAACAGACTTTCACCACTGGGTGTTGACTTCAATGTCCACTTCTATGTTTACATACAGTCTATCCATGAGCACTTTAACCCATAAATATAGCATACCTTAAAACTATATTTTTATCATATATATATATATATATATATATATATATATATACACGCACACACACACACACATCATTTGTGGTATTTATGATGGAAGAGTGTTCAGTATCAGAGATAGTTTTTTTTTTTTTTTTTTGGAGATGTAGACAGTGTGGATGTAGGTATCACTACTGCATGTAGACTATCAGTTTCACTCTTCAGTGCAATCTTTATATACTGTACCACTACTACTTTTGTTGGCCTCTATCTATAGGCCACTGCAGGGTTAAGTGAATTTGGAGGGTGAGAAAACCTGCCTTTCCCAGTTTTTTTTTGTTTACTGCTAATACTTTATTTATAGTTACAACCTGTAATCTTTATATTAACCTTAAACAAAATAATTTTCTAACCTGACAAATTACCCAGTGTTGTGTATATATATATATATATATATATATATATAAGAGATAGAGACTCCATAAATGTAGTTGTGACACATGAAGATAGGTTGAGATATGAAACTGGCAGTTGTCATGCAGTGTTGATGCCTATATCTACATTATCTATCTATATAAGCAAGTTTTATTGAAGAGCAAAGACAAAGCTGATCTTAATGATTTTTTTTTGTTATTTCTCATGTTTTTATACAAAATGACAGATGTTTATTTCCAGTGTGTACAAAAATTGCCTGTATGATCTTGCATTTTCAATCATTTTGAGAACATCAATTGTGAAATTTTTGTATTTGTTTTCTTTTTTTTTTCATCATGATTGAAAATGTAAGGACATAGACATCATAATAATTATTATATACACAGGAACATCCATTACTTTGTATGGAAACAAACTTTGTCTTTGATCTTCATATAACTTGCTGCAATAAAAAATAGAAATTAATTTGGTCAAGCACTGTGGGGACAAAACATGAATTTGTAAACAGTGACTATTACTGCTAATAATGCAAGACTCTCCCAAGTGATTGAGTTCTCTAGGTTACTGACATGTTTATGATAAAATAAACACGCAAAAAATCACCATTCTCTCTGCTGGGCACCAATAGCCTAAGGGTTATAATCTCCAACTGATGCCAAATCGGTCGGGTTTCAGTCCCAGCTTGAAGCGATCTGATGTCTAGTAAGACTGATGAGCTGTGATACAGTGAAACAGTCTCTGTAGATGATGAGATATATATATGACAAAGTGGAAAACATTTTCTACTAAATTTGTTATGTTGGTGCGACCACACATGCGCACGAATGAGGAATGCTGGGAATTTTAAATTTAATTTTTTTTTTTTTAATCTGACTTCTTTAAGATTCTTTTTTGTTTCCATTACTTTTGTTAATAAATATCTCACACTGTGATAATAGAAGTTCTGCCAGGAATGGTGAAATGTTGTAAGAGCCAGAGTGCAATTTGCTATCAAGGTCATCTACAGTAAATCTGTGTCCTGAGTAAAATAACAGGACAGAGAGTCTAGAAGGACAATTCTGATTTCAAAACTTGAGGGTTGGACCAGTTCTCTGTATTCACTTCTTTCAAAAAGCATGGTTGGTTTTCTACAAGCCTTCACTACTATAATTAAAACTATATATGCGGGTAGTCTGGCTGTTATAATGAACTGACCTGCTGGTTTCTCATATGTTGAAAATGATGAGAGAATCCAGTATATATAAAGTAATGTTTCACTTTTAAAGATGGAATAATAAATGCACAATGTAATGAAAATTTCTAGGTAGCAAAAAGGCTTCCAGAATATTAAGAATAATATAATTCTTTTTGTTCTTGAAGAGAATCTGCAATTTTGAAATAATCCTGACAATGCTTGATTGATCTCTTCCTTTTGAAATGTTTACCACTAAACAATTGTTCAACTGATGCTTAGCTAAGCAGACATAGTAAAATATCCCAATGATTTGACATTCTCTTTTTAATGAGTGTCAGATTGTATGGCATTCTAAAGAATGACTGTTTCTGGCATGATTATCTGCCTAATAAGGTGTTGGTCTTCCATCTTTCAGCAAAGATTGTGTTGTATTTTGTGACACATTCCTCCTTTCACCTTACTTAAAACTGACTGTAGTTTGTGCACAGTAGCCTTTCTTTCGGAGGCTTGTGCTTGGTGGGAAAGTCTTCATTCTTAAGACATAGCTGTCCAATGTCTTTTTGATTGTTGTGATTTTTTCCCTTCTCCTTAGACTACTGCTGATAATTATTTGTCACATCTGAGTATGAACATTTGACAAGCTGTAGTTGTTTTTTTTTTTTTTTTTTTTTTGGAAATGTACCAACCCAGTCTTTTGACCATGTCATTTTGGTCTTTATCAAAGTCGTTCAACTTTTACCCGTGAGCTTATGCCTATATAACATTGAAACACCAATTCTTATATGCTCCTCAAAGTTAAGCAGCTTCAAGCCTGGTCAGCAACTAGGTGGATAACTACTCGGAAATCCCATGTGCTGTAAACTTGAATATGTGGGTGGTGTAATAGATAATGTCTCGGAATTGGAAATCAAAGAGCCGAGTTCCAATTCCATTTGGCTTTGTTATATTTGCTTATGTGCAAATACCCTTGGAAAAGTATTAATTTATCTTTTCTCTTCCCCAGCTATGGGTTAATTAGTAGGATTTATATCAATAAAGCATTATTATCTCCCACAAACATTTCTTACAATCTCAAAATATTTTTTGGTTTTAAATATCCTGCAAAAGGTTGATAAAAAGGTTGATAAAAAAAACAAAACAACAACAGATCAATCCATCAGTCTTGCCCATTACTGCATAATTTAACACATCAAAATGTAGTACTTGACATTGGCTAAGCTATTTTTTTTTTAAAAAAAAAACCCTTTCACCCTAAATAAGGCAGTAAAAGCCACTAGGATTTACTGAAAGTGAAATAAACAGGACAGTAAAAGAACAGGATTCAAGGAGACAGAAGATGACAATTGACATTGCATTAAAATTTTTGAAGATTCTAGATGACAGGAAACTAGGATGTCTGAAGAGTTTCACAAATGAAAAGTGCAAGGGAGGAAACTATTAACATCTGACCCTAACATATGCATTTCTTATAAGACAGTAACTGGTTATAATGTTTTGACCTTCCACTTTATAGTTAACCAAATACACTCAAGGTAATTTATGTTCAAGAGACTAAGAGAGTAAATATTTCTCCTTGTTTTATTCTATATATAACTCTCTTTAGAGAGAACTATTTTTGGTCATGATGATCTTTAATATCTGAAATTATTTCCTCACATGACTATCCTAATATTTTTTTCCTCACCAATTCTGTTCAGCTTTTATAATGTAAACATAGACAGTCTTAGTTATAAAATTGATATTTTGATTTTTTTAAAAATTCAAAGATCTAAGAATAATCAATGATCTTTCAATTTGAAGATAAACATGTATTGTTTTAAAATTTTTCCTTTTGTATTTTACTGATTGTTTTTTTCTTTCTTTAGGAATGAAATGGAGTTGATTTGAATTATTAAAACGTTCTTTTTCTTGTATTATCAGATTGTTCTTTGTTTGCATATAAAATTTATTCAATGTTCTTGGGAATATGGAAATATTTCTTTCTCTTCCAGCTGCAGCCTAACAGTGCTTCTGGATCTGGTGCCTTGGAACATGACGCAGCATCCCTATATTCTCGTGCACAACCGGTAAATTGCTTAAATTACTGATAATAGCAAAATACACCCATCCTGTTTGGTGATGGTGGAGGCAACTCAAAGCATTATTTATTTCAATTATTTTTAAACATTGACATAAAAAATGTCATTATCTCTCTCATAAAACTGTGTCTGTTTTGATGATCTAGACCAGGGGTTGGCAACTCATTCGACCCCGCAGACTGGATCATGTTATAACGATGGGTCGCGGGCTGGATGAAGGCCATTAATGAAAAATTAAGGAAAATTACATATGCAGACCCCAGTCAACCTAAATGTTTAAAACCATAATGAAAATAAACATTGAGAAATCAGAAAAACAAAAGAAAATCCAAAATTAAAAAACACCTAACAATAATTACTTTTCCTCAAGGAACGTCAAAATACTTCAAAGTGAAATGGATGAAATTATGACATGTAGGTTTGAAACTGTTATTGAAAATTGTTCCACAAACGAACCACACACACACACATCAAACAAAAACGAAGCACATATACCCATACATACGAGTACAAATAGTTACAAACATATACACTTACGTACGTACACATGCGGTATCATCCACACATTCATGAGGCATATATGTATAATGCGCATATGTTTAACTGTCTTTAGATTTCTGCTACCTCACATATCAGTCCCTCCCTGGCCTCTTTCACTTTATCGTTCCTTTCGCTTCTGTTATCTTTTAATATAGTCAAGGGTCATAACAAATATGTATCCATTATTTGACATTAACGTAGGCAATGCAACTTGGTAAAATAAGTCTCATGAAAGATAACTGGCAGATAGTCTAATTCGAAAGCCTCGTCTCTCATTTTAAAAATAGTGATTGGTAATCAGGCTTGCAGGCCGGTCAAAATGCCTTCGGGGACCAGATCTGGCCCATGGGCCGTAGGTTGCTGACTATTGATCTAGACCAATGATTCTCAAACTCTCTGATATGACTGACCGGCATTTTTTTTTTTCTCAATGTGTCACATCCCTTTAATATTTTGTGGTAATATTAATTTATACCAGAAACAATATATATAATGAATATAATAAAAGTTGACTATTTTTTTTTATCTTCCATTTATTTTGCAAAAAATAATTTAATATCAAAACATAAAAAGTAATAAAAAAAATAAGCAGTTTAACACAAAAACAAAAATTATATGACCTTAATTTTTACAAATGATTACCTTAGCATGGCCTGGACACGGGCCATGTAACGGTAGCTGTTGGTTCATGTACTGACACCAGTCTGCAGACTACTACTTTGAGAAGCAGTGATCTGGATGGCAAAGCATTTAAATGGATAGAAACTCAAAAGCACGTCCACCCTTCCAATTAGTGGCACCTATGTGTATAACTGTACTGTATTTCATATTGTATTGGTTTTGTACAATAAACCTTTCTTCTATTATCCACCTGGTGTTAAGTATTTATTCCCTTAGCATGGAATATAAGTTAGAAATGGTGAGTTTGTGTTTCCAAAGCTCCAAATAGCATGTCAATAATAATAATTATAAGAGTGGTTTTTCTCAATAAATTTTTGTGAAAATTTCTTTAGCATTTTGACACTAAACAACCAAAATCTGAATTTGTTCATTGATACCATTTTTTGTGCTGATAATCTTTTATATGATATTAGGTCATGAACTTATTGAGATACTTTCCTTTCATATATGTAAAAACAGCCAACCTTATCAGCAACAAAAACTCTCCAGCAAAATCCAAACTATATAGAGACCACATTATTTATTCAAATGCTCAAAATGGAACTGTATTCCTGATGAAAACAAATTTATGAATAATTGCATAAGAAATACTACTATTTGTTTATCAAGATAGCTGACCTTACATCTCTCAGATAATAGCTTTATAAGGATCCATTTAAATCAGTACAAAAACATTGACTTTGGTATGTAAAATACTTATAAAAAATTCTAACATAATATATACTTTTAACTGTAAAAAAAAAGTCTACAAATAATAGAAGCCATCATAAAGTTAAAACTAACCCATAACAACATCAATTATGAAGACAGTTATAATATACTGGCCATATTCAGAAATTAAATACAAGCTTATATCTCATCAACCTGCATACTATTTGCAAAAACTCAACCAAAATAATTGGAAAGAGCTAATAGATTAGCTGAAAGCACTCAGAATAAACAATTATTTTGGGCAATATATATATATATATATATATATATACATACCCATACAAGAAAAAACGCAATAAAAAGAAAATGTATTGTGACTGGTGCAATAAAAATAACTTTATCTAACTTTATCATTTACATAACTTTGTATCTGAGTTAACGATTTTATAGAATACTTTAAACACAAGTATTTATATAATATCTACAAATGTAGATATCCTTTGAACATTATTTTATAGCTATTATTTTGTAACATCATTTTTCGTCCTGGGTATGATGATAAACTATGTCCAACAGCAAGGCCTCTGAGCAGAAGGTTTTGAGGCAGTATGGAACCACCTCTTAATTGCTGGTGTTCCCAGGTCCACCCTGACCTAGGGTGGTAGCACCTGTTAGGGTCCAAGATATGGGTAAATAGTTAACCCCACAAAGTGCGGTTAAAACACTATGAAAGTGTAAAATAGGTTTTAATACCAGAAATACTTTGTGAAAAAAAATTATTACCAGTAATACATTGTTGGAAAATATTACCAGGTATACATTTAAAAAAAACATCATTTTACATCTGTTTTGTAACTATTTTGTAAGTATTTCGAACATCATTTTATGGACATAATTTTATAAATCTCAGAAATTGCAACAATATATTTTTTTTCTTTTTAATTGTTTTTATTTTTGTTTTTTTTATTCACACAGGGTGATCCTCCAATTCCTGGTCCTCTGCCACTGGGGGTAGCTGTCATTGACAGTTCTGTGCGTCTGTATGGCCTTGTCTTCTACAAAGTGGCACATAAGCACCGTTATCAAATGCTGCAACACTTCAACGAATGCATAAAACAGGCTAAGTCCTCACGGCAGCAAGCCGTACAAATGAACATTTTCACTGCGGTGCTCTGTGCTCTTAAGGTCAGTATTAAACAAGTTATGAATTTATCTCTTTTGCCCAAATTAGCTTTGTATTTTGCAGATTGAAGGTGGGGATTAAAAATATTGTGTTGCACTAATCTCCCAAATGGTCAAATCAGGATTATGTTAATCCAAGTAAACTACAGGGAATCTAGAATATATCATTTGTTTGATAATTACTTAATCTTTGGCCCAGTGGGGGATAAATTAAGGGAGGAGAATATTGTAGGACTATTCCATTATTATTGTAGGACTATTCCATCTTGACTGCAAGGGAACTTCTAACACCTGTTAGGTGATGTTGTCTAAAACAATATAAAAGAGGAGAAAAATTCTCTGTCTCTTTCCTTTCTCTCTTCAAACCTAAGCTTTTATTTAGTCCATATCGGGTAGATTGTTCTAATTCCACATGCCATACCTTTGGATATCTCTGTTTCAGTTCATTTCCCTTGGTAACTCAACTCTCCAAGTTTTTGTTCCCACTGCTGTGGCCAGGTATTGAACTCATAACTCTTTGGGTCAAATCACTTTTTGATCATTCAACCAACACTTTTATCCACTGGATCATGTGTCTTTGTCCATGGACTAAATAAAGGGTTCAGTTCGAATTTCCAGTTCATATGTCAACATCATCAGACAAGTTCAATACAACTTACACCCATATTGCATTGGAACATTGGTTCCCGTAAAATTGCCAAAGTTAAGCAATGTCAAGCCTAGTCAGTACCTAGATAGGTAACCGCTTGGGAATACTGGGTACTGTAAGCTTGGATGTGCAGGTGCTATAATAGATAATGGCTCGGAATTGTTAATTGGTGAGCTGAGTTCCAATTCCAGTTGGATTTGTTATATTGACTTACATGCAAATACTCTTGGAAAATGTATGAATTCATCTCTTTTTTCCTCCCAGCTATGAGTTAATTAGTAAATCTTTTATCACTAAAAGAAAAAAATTCATACAATCTAAAAAAAAAAATTAAAAATAAAAAAATACCATAATTCCCCATCTATAATATGCTCTCATCCATAATATGCACCCCTAAAATTGTACTGAAAGTGTGGGAAAATGCTTCTACTCACACATAATACATACCCCTTATTTGGTAATCAAACACTATAAATTGTACCTCTCCAATTTCATTACTGCCAGCGTTTCCTACTCTTATTTAAAAAAATGGTTTTACACATAGAATAATATTATTCTAATTTAGTTTTATGATAATTCTTATTTTATTTTACATTTGTAAATATTGTTAGGTACATGACATCCTTATGGAGTTGTAATTGCCGAATGTTAGTGTCAAATTGTTGTACGTTTATGGTGAGTAGTAATTTTGCAACTGAAATTGACCTATGAAATCACAATTTTTAAAGGTATTTTGTAGCTGTGAATAATACGCACCCCTAATTTTGCTTATTATTTTTTAGAAAAAATGCATATTATAACATCAGGAATTATGGTATTATTGTACCTTGATTCATTTTGGCTTCTCTAAACAATTCAGTTGAGAAATTGCTTTATTTTTTTATTTTTTTCTCTTACAATAATTATGAATGTTGTAATGGAATGTCCCACACTCCCTATCACCTATGTGGACAGACTATATCAGTGGCTATATATAGTGAGCACAGCTTACAAAAATGAAAAAAAAAATTTCCTTATTCATTTACTTTACAATGTGCAGATATATTATAAGCAATAACCTTTTAAAAATGTGTTTACGGTCACATCATGTTGAAACTCAAGTTCCCATACAATCACCAAAGTTAAGCAATGTTAAGCCTGGTCAGTACCGAGATGGGGTAACTGCTTGGGAATCTTGCTGTAATCTTGGAAATGTGGGTGGTATAATGGATAATGGCTCAGAATTGTTAATTGTAGAGCCAAGTTTCAATTCCCATTAGGTTTGTTATATTAATTTAGGCAGAAATACCCTTGGGAAAAGTAATAATCCACCTCTTCTTTCCCCAGCTATGGGTTAATTAGTAAAACTTGTATCAGTAAATCATTATTATCTCCCAAAAATTCTTACAATCTAAAAATATTTTCTGGTTTTAAATAACCTGCAAAAGGTCGATAATCCGTAAAAATGAATTGATCAATCAAATCCAATAGTCTACTCTATATAAATAGGCAGTTCACTCATCTGTATAAAGTGGAGTTTCCTAGTGACAGAGAAAAGTGTTATACTCACACATACATTACATTTTATATATGTGAGTTAGTTTTCTCTTAGCAAGTTGCTTAATTACATTAGACACAAATTTTTATGCATGCTTTTTTTATAATTTGCGATAACATTTATTTCTCACGACATCAGAAAGAATTCTTTAATCTATTTTTTGCATGATGTCTGAGATGTGTAATGTTTGTTTATTTACTTTTATCTAAGTACCATGTAATGAAAGGTAATCTTTTAGTTGCATTGAAAAAGATTTAAAAAAAAAAAAAATGAATTCTCATGTTTATTTTCATTCATTTTTTTTTTCCTCCTGTTTTATCAGAATCTTGCTGATACTAAAACTAGCCTGGGGCCTGATGATGTGAAAAAGGCAGCTTTTAATTTGATCATGGTAAGACTTAGCACTTTCCTTTTCTTTGAACTATTCTTCTTTCTTTTCTTTTTTTTTTCTCTCTCATTATTCTGTGTTTTAGTGCCAAGTTGTGGAATGTTGGTAGTCAGACATTCAACATATTTTTATCAGAGAATTTCTCACCATTTCAGCTCTACTAAAACTTGTATCTCTTCTACTGTTACATAAAATAAAAAAGTCTGGCATATATATATATATATATATATATATATATATATATATATATATAGAGTGTGTGTATATTTAGGCAGCATTTTTTCACTGATGCATATTTCATTAAATAATATAGACAAGTTTTGTCTATTTTATGTAAATTCTTTTCGTATTATAACCATTAAAAGAAGGAAGAAAATCACAATATTGATATATATCCTATCTAAGCTTTCGGCTTACATAAGCCATTATCAAAGATGACAATTACATTACAATATATTAAGCAATACACGGACAAAACAATAATGATTGTTTATGTTTACATGGAACATTTCCAAGCAACGACAAACTTGTGCAATTACCTCCAGGTGTTCCGAAATAGCCAAAGAAAAATTGAACACCCTTAACAGCAACAAACAGGACATCTACGATAAACTAAAAGATATGACTACCCCAGACCAACTGGAGGAAATTGCACGAGTTTGTCATTGCTTGGAAATCTTCCATGTAAACATAAACAGACTATCATTATTGTTTTGTCCATGTATTGCTTAATATATTGTAATGTAATTGTCATCTTTGATAATGGCTTATGAAAGCTGAAAGCTTAGATAGGATTAAAAAATATGTATCAATATTGTGATTTTAAAAGAATTTACATAAAATAAATAGACAAAACTTGTCGATATTATTTAATGAAACATGCATCAATATATAAATATAACTCCAAGGAAATAATCTAAGGTATAAAATGGATTTAAAAAAATGAAAAATCTTTCTTATAACTTTTAGTTTTAATTTCAAGCTGATAGATTAAATTTAATATTTCCAATAAGCAAAATACTTTGTATTTCAAAACTAATTTAAATTGACTGGGCGACAAGACTTTTGGACCACCCTGTAGAATGGGATATAATGAAAAAAATTTAAAAAAAAACAAAAAACAGGAAGAAATTGAAATCTATAGATGAAGGAGAAGCAGAAAATGGAAAAATTCAAGAATGTGAATGGTTTAATAAAACTGTCAGCACACTAAACATCTACCAAAAATGGACACCATCACTTGACAAGACACCAAAAGTGTTGAAACAAAATGGCAGTTTTTGTAGTGATGTTATAACATGCTTATGTTATAATTTTTAAATATATATATATATGCATGCTATATTTATAGGTAAAAGTGCTCAATATTTGGGATAGAGCTTGTGTAAATATAAGAGTGGTCACTGGAGTCAACAGTTCATGTTTGCATTCAAAGATGAAGCACTCATCACTTGTTCACCTCAGTATCCATTCATATACAGGTTGGCGCTGATAAACAGTGGTAGTTGGGGTGCAAAACTTCTGTCCAGTTTAGATCAAAAGTGAGCTGTGATGTCAGGATTGCCAGCTTAGGCCAACAAAACAAAGCTTGTCAAGTCCATGGAGCTATCCGTGAAAATGGGTAACACAGTGGCTAAGCATGTAAAATGTGTATTCAATACTAAGAGTTGAATATTGGCAGTTTTGAAAAACATTTATTAAAACTATCCTTTTAATTTCACATAAAAAATCTGCACCAATGTGAATAAATTTGAAAGACGACGACCTAAAATGATTTCAATTATAAAGCGCCATGTCAATAAATCCATCATTGATGGCAGCAAAAGTTGGCGGAAATCTCGTACGCAGGAGATTTTAACATTTTAACAAGAAAAAATAAAACCTTTTTTTTTTTTTTTTTATAGATTTTTAAGATTTTGAATAAAAACATTGCAATACATTGTAATGTATTAATTAATACTGTGCAAAACTTTAATTTTTGCCTGTATTTACACAAAAATTTAATGTAAGAGGATTTATGGACTTTATGAAACTTTTTGAAAGTGTTGAAAGATGTTATTTGGCTGCAGTGGTGGCCTCCATTAATAATCCTTATTAATAATAATAATATAAAATATATAAAATGGCTCTTCTCTGGATATTATATAAATTATTTGGAAAAGCACATTATCGATATTAAAGCAGAGCCCGTTGAGTAAATATGTGAAATTTTAAGTTAGGATAAAAGTTGTAAGCTGCATATTTCACACTCAAAATGTCCATGAAGTGCTAATCCAAAACCATTACACAATTGTGAGTGTGAAATGCCAAAGCCTAAATACTTGGGAAAATATGGATATACTGAAGGTATTAAAACTCAATTTAATGAATTTATTAAAATAAAAGATTATACAGAAAAAAATTCAAACTTTAAAAAGTGTCAAAATCAAGTTTGAATTTGTTTCAAATTGGGATCCACTTATGATTATGATTCTAATATGAACATGACAAAAAATTTGGGGGCTCATCTCGCATACATGGCTTAAGCGACTGGTGCTCGGCTTAATGGCACTGACCTGTGTGTGTGTATATATATATATATATATATATATATATATATATAGGTTCATAGCCAAGTGGTTAGAACATTTGCTCTCTGACCATGAGACCCGAGTTCGAATCTCACCACGGATGATTTGTTAGGAAGGATACTTTCTGATGTTGTCAGTCTGGAGGGGGACATCCCAGCATGTGGCACCTTTGTAAAGTGCCTGAAAACTATACCACGGGTTGACACAAGCCTTGTGAGTGAAATAGGGTAGATGGAACACTTGGGGATGTCGATAGCTGTGTTAGCATGAAGTCACAAGTCATTGTGACCGAGGGTTTGAGTGTGCTGGCCTTGTTCAAATTGTTGATCATGCTAGATAACATGTTCTCGTCCAGAAACTATAAGGTCTGCTCAGCATAGTTGCAATATAAACCACAGATGGGCTCTGTGGGTGTTGAACAAACACGAATGTGCCTGAGCGAGCGTCTGCAATAGGGATTGGCTATCTGCCCTAGTAGACAGGTATACTTGAATATAAGTGGCCAGCTATATATATATATATATATATATATATATATATATATATGACAAGCACACTCTTGCCACTTTATGACTTTTTTTTTTTTTAAATATTTGCACATTAAAATATTTCTATCCTTTCCTATGAAAACCTATAATGAATTTATTTTCTTTAATCTTTATTTCCTGTTTCTTATTTTCTTTTTCATCAATTTCAGGGAGCTTTAGGGAGTTCCAACCCCATCCTTCGATGCGCTGCTGGTGAAGCTCTTGGTCGAATGGCGCAGGTGGTTGGAGATAGCAGATTCATTGCTGAAATGGCACAGTATAGTTTTGATAGGTAAATCTCAACACAAATCTTATTCCATCAACTTTCTCTCCGTTTTTCACTCTCTCACCACATCATTACCATTATTCAGGCACTGCTGATTATTTATGGCTTATTTGTTTAAATATTGCACTGATTATTGTTTGTGTCATGTGGCTATAATTATAAGTAAAATGATGTGCTAAAATAAGTAACCAAGTAATCATTTCAAGTTCTGAATATTTATGATGGATCACTAATGAAAATAAAATAAGCCTTCAGCAATATTTGAATTTACATTCTTTAATCAACTGAAGAGAAAGAATCAGTTTCCCTAACCAAGATTTTCTGCTGAGGAAGGTGATGAAACCTCCAACAAGATTAAAAACAAGACCTATCAAAGGGTGAGTGAACTTTCTTGCGGGGTCAATGGCTGTTTAGCACAATGTGGTAAACTGGACCTCTATAGATATGAATGCACTGATGAAACTGCATTGCTTGGCAGAGAGCTTTCTTAACTGAAGTAGTCAGTTTCAGAGTTCCTCTGAAGGAACCAATGGCCATGTGTCTGTGACCAAGGTGAGTCTTCAAGTTGGAGGACATCAGCTGAGTCTTCAAGTTGGAGGACATCAGCTGAGTCTTCAAGTTGGAGGACATCAGCTGAGTCTTCAAGTTGGAGGACATCAGCTGAGTCTTCAAGTTGGAGGACATCAGCTGAGTCTTCAAGTTGGAGGACATCAGCTGTGGTTTGACCTGGAGGGTGATGAGCTCAACTTGGTTTACTTGCCCAAGACATGCTAGATGAATGAATACCTAATAAGCTTTCAACATAAGTATGTGGAGGGAACTGATCAGGTGCTTAGCTGCACAGCTACCCTATGAACACATCTGGTCATGGGACTGGTGGTGATGATGATTTTGAAGCCTGTCTTGCTATGATGGCCTCATTACTGATTTGGCCATGAATTTTTTTTATTGGTATGCTTTACTTGAATAAGCCATATGTAACTATCTTGTTTATTTTGGCATTTTTATTGAAAATTTATATTACTGTAAACATATTCTTACCTTTTTCCTGTGTTGCGTTATAATAATGCTTGCATACAAAATTTCAAAACATCTGAGAAATATGAATCTAAAGCATATTCTTATTCAATTTTTCCTACTTACACTATTTATATCGTTTGGACTGCTGTCCTCATCTTTATTATCATATTCACAATGTTTCAGTCGTTGTCCACTCTGGCCTTCTTCAGCTGATATATGTTGGAATTTTGAAACAAACCCTTTATTTAGTCTGTGGATGTAGATTGTTGAAATTCCATGTGCCATGCCTGCCTTGGATATCTGTTTCTGTTAATTCCTTTTAGTAAATTGACTCTCCAAATTTTTGTTTCCTCTGCTGTCGCTACTCCCAAGCCTTTGGACTAAAAGGATTTGATTCAAAATTCCTACATGTATCATCTGAAGAAGGCCATAGTGTACAACAGTTGAAACATTGTGAATATGTTAACGATGATGAGAACAGTTGGAACAATATAAATAGCGTAAATAGTTACAATAGCACTGTTATATAGGAATAAAGTATTGCTGGCAACACTTGAGTTTGAACATAGATCACTAGTAAGCAAACACAGGCGATCCGATTATTGAATAAAGTGGATCATTTGACCATGGGAGAAATGCATAAGTAGGAAGTTGTGTGATGTCTAAATGATCATTATTTCTATACTATACGGATCTGCATTTCTAGTCTATCATCTATTACTATTCAGACTCTGTCCTCTATTACTATATGGATTACTATTTGAGCAAGTATTATTGAACAAGTACTACTAGTGTGAGTAATATTCAAAGGTGCTTGACACCAGTATTGTTCAACAGTATTACTATAGTTGTACCTGAGATTACAAAGTCTCTACTACAGCGAGCATTACAAAATTGACGTGTGTTTCTTGACATTACAAAAGTGTCAACAAGTGTGTGTTGACATCACAAAAAGCACCTTTCAGAAATATAGATAGATGTTACTTTTTCTTTTTATTATTATTATCTTATCATGCTTACCTTTGTTTTTGGCATGCCTTTAGGGGATCAATTTACATGGCAAATGGAATTTTCCTCTTAAAACTTAGAAAAAGATTTTATATCATGATCTGGTAAGCTTAATTGATAGGAATATGAAAAAAAAAGATTATTTGGTGCATTTCTGTAGAAACACTAATTTCTTTCATCTCTACTGCATTGCTTTGTTGTAAGATCTTAATGAGGTCAATGATTCATCTAAGAAATTCATAGATACTTACTATATTTGTCTGCATATAAAGCACCCTTACTTTTCATCATTTGTTTCATTTTTTTAAATAATCTTCCATGTTTTATATACTATCTGGCCGTCTAATGTTTACTAAATGCCAATGTTAGGGTAGGATATGAAAAACATTAAAAGAAGCAAATCTTTATTCAAACTGACAAGGGTTCTCTAAGGAGGTAAGACTACGCATGAGGAGAAATTGAGAAAGTTTATATTTAGTACATGGTGGGGGAGAGAAATCTGCTAAGATTGGCTAGTCTTCAATTTCTCTTATATCATATTGGTATTTAAGAACTGTTTTCATTATTTTACATTTTTATTGGTTAATTCCTGAATCTTAGTATTTTTGTTTTATATATATATATATATATATATATATATAAACACTCTGAATGATAAATGTTAAATTTTATTACAAAAAATATACCATGATTTTTTAGAGCAGAATTACAAAAACATATTAAAGGAACTAATTCTTTGTTCATACTGACAAGTGTTTCCTAGGCAGGATAACTGAAGAGAAATTCAAAGAGTTTATATTGAGCCCAGGGCTGAGTTCACTTTTACCTGCAGGTATGATTAACCTCCTGCTGCTAATTAGAATCTGTGTGTTGGGCGGAGTGGTGTTGAACAATTAATATCAGCTGACCTTCAATTTTTCTTTCTACCATATTGTTATCTAAATCTAACAGCCAATCTTTGTAAGATTATATTAAATGTAAATAGTTTGGTGACTTATATACCATAATGTTTTTTCCTTATCTTTTCAAAGTATCCATGATAGATTAGTGAGCTTACCACTAATCATTCAAGAACACCGAAGGCATATTTTCTAACCTACATTCTTTTTGCAACAACTAGTTAATATACCAAATGGTTCAAAAGTTATCATATACAGGTATAAAATTTCTTGCATACCAAAGCTTCTGTTTACCAATCATGACCCAATGTGACCTACATCTTGAAATTCAACTCAGCATTCTAAGACTTGGTAGATACAGAAGTTATTTCAAGGCAGCTTTGGCTCAAACCACACCTTGCAGTCATATCTTAACTAGCTAGAATGCTTCTGCTGCTCATGGGTATTTTGTTTATTTTTTTAGTGATTATTTTTTTGAGTGAAAGCAGAAAATATTAAAAAGCTGCAGATCCTCCCCCCATGGGTAACAATCTGCTTGCTTATCCTAGATATGGTGCCTGTACTGCTATTCGGAAATCTAAATTTTCTGAACCCCAGGTGTTTTGCTTAAGAGATTTATATCAGGAGCGAGAAAACACTTGTCTAACAAACATTAACTTCATTTACAAAATATATACTCCATGATTGTCTTTACTTCCAAAGCGCATTCAGGTATCTTTCTCCTCTTTATCGGGATTTTGTGTTAGCATAAATAATTTATCCTTAATTACATTTTGAATGTGTTCTAAGTGATTCAGATTTTATATCTTTTCCTGGTATTCCATCTCCTCTTCTATGTGCCATATTCCTTCAGGATGTTGGTGATCATGGATCTCCACAACTTCCTGTCCTTTTGTTGCAACCTAGTGAAGGTTACTGAATAGAATAATCACATGATGGTTGGTAATGAACGATAATACTTAGGACAAGAACAACACATATAAGATTCACCAGCAGCATGTAGAAGTAGTCAACTGCTAGAAGTGAGTCATTTGAATTCCACAATGAATCTCCAACTGCCAATCAACATACAGTATTTACTACTCTATTTATCTGAATGGGGATATACCCATTTTTGTCCGTAGGTATGCTACAACACTTTTGTAGCCCTTAGTAAAGTTATTTTTTTTTTTTTTTGCTATATCTCCTAATGCCTGTTTTGTTAATCAAGCTTGTTAAGTAAGTTTTGTGCTGCTTACTGTTGTCCCTCTTGCCTTCATTATGTCCCATGAGTACTAAATTCTCCAAGCCCCCTTTCCTCATTATATTCCTTAGAAATGTCAGCTCTTTCTAATGCTATGTTTAAGTCTGATTTTTGTTTACATTTTTCTAAAACTTCATTATTGCTCATGTGTTCAGTCCATGGTATTCTCAGCATCCTTCTATAGCACCACATTTATGTTGCCTTAAGTCTCTTCTGCATCATTGATGAGATGTTTCAGCATTCACTGCCATATAGGAGTACTGATATTGCATAACAGTTCACTCTTTTCTTTGTTTCCATAGAAATTTTCCTGTTTGTTAATACTTTGATTAACTTTTAGAAGGCATCTTTTGCTATCCCAATGCGCCTTTAAATTTCAGTGTTGCATTCTCTGATAAAATACTTCCAAGGTATTTAAATTTTTGCCCTTGTTTAATTTTGGTATCTCCAGTTTCTAATTTGCATGTTGGGTTGTCCCTTTTGCTGCCAACCATACATTGTCTTACAATTGATGTTTAGTCCTTTCTTCTCGTTTTCCTTTACTACCATCTGTAGGAGTTCCTGTAGTTTCCTTTCTATATCTGCTATGAACATTGTGTCATCTGCATATCTAATGTCAAGATTGTGGCCACCAATAATAAATCCTGGTAGGACTTCTAATTCTCTCAGAAGTGCTTCACTGTAATGGTTGAATAAGTCTGGCAAGAAGAGATATCCATGTCTTATGCCCATTTCTATTTTTGAATATTTACTGAATTCATTTTTCTGTCTGATTTGCTCTCAGTATAAGTTCTGGATTATTCTAATATCTTTTCCAAATAAATCCAGTTTTCCTAACAGTTCAAATAGTTCTTTGTGTTGTGCATGATCAAACACTTTCGCATAATTTATAAAACATAGGTATATGTTATTCTGCATTTGTATTGTTCTTTCTGAGCATAAATATCACATTCCTCATTCCAATGTCATTAATGAAACTGTACTGTTCTTGTCCTATTTCCAATCTAATTCTGCTACAGGCTCTGTTCATCCAAATTCGGATGATAAGTTTCATGTGGCTCATAAGGTTTATTATCTGATGGAGCTTGCTTCTGGCTTTTTAGGCAGTGTTATGAAAAATAGATCTATTAAGGTCGTCTGGAATGTCATCACTGTTGTATATTGGCTGTTCGCATAGTTGTTGTAATACTGCATATTACTATCAAATTTCCTGTCTATTTTAGCTCTTAGTAAAGTTTCTTTTTGTTATCCTTCCTAATCCCTTTTCTGCCATTCATTTATACAAGCTCATTAGGTACCTGCTTTCCTCTGTCCTTCTTACCATCAAAATGCTCTGTGAGTGTCAAATTTTCCAAACCCTTTTTATAATAAGGTATGTGCCCCAGATTTTTAAATTCCGCTTTCTGATGCTTATTTCATTTTCTTTAAAACTTTCTTTGCTCACATTCTCAGCATCCTTCTGTAGGTAGACATTTCTTTTGCCTCAAGTTTCTTCTTTATCTGTGAGGAGATTGTCCAGCATTCACTGCCATATAAGAGGACCAATATTACATAACAGTTCAGTACTCTTTTCTTTGTTTCTAAGGAAATTTTCCTGTTTCATATTACTTTGTTTAGATTTTGGAAGGCATCTTTTGCTATACCAATGCACCTTCTACTTCTCTTAGGAGTACCTCACCGTAAATGTTGGATCAGTCTTGTGAGAAGACACATCCTTGTCTCACACCTTTTCCTAATTTTGAATATTTACTGAATTCATTTTCTGTCTGATTTTCTCTCAGTATAAGTTCCAGATTATTCTGATATCTTTTCCAAATAAATCAAGTTTACCTAGCAGTTCAAATAGTTCTTTGTGTTGTGCATGATCAAACACTTTTGCATCATCTATAAAATATAGGAATACATCCTTTTGCATTTGTACTACTTTTTCTGATATCATTCTGTGCATGCCTTCAAATATTGCCACAAAATGCAAGTAGATTTCGATGTGATGACATTGATCTATAGAAAGATTTAGAAACTGCTGATTCAGCCATCAGTTAATTTCTCCAATGTATGTAGACATTTAGACCATCCCCTAATGTTTATTTACAAAAAGTATATATGTATGTTTTATTTTATTTAGATTGAAATCAGCCCGTGATGTTGTAAGCCGAACTGGCCATTCTTTAGCACTTGGTTGCCTGCACCGCTACGTGGGTGGTATGGGATCTGGTCAGCATCTCAACACCAGTGTCAGCATCCTCCTTGCTTTGGCCCAAGATTTTAACTCACCTGTTGTCCAGGTAAGCTGCTATTCCATTCTAATCATTTGCTTGTTAATTTGTTTTATAACATTTAAATCCATCTATCAATATATGAAAATTAGTGTATGTGATTCACTATTGTAGTGATCCGAGTTCTGTTTTTTAGGTGTGTATGGTACTTAGTAATGGAACAATACCCATTAAAAAGCTCTTAATTTTTATCTGAATTTCTGGGATGAGGAGTTATCATCATTTACATTTATATTCAAGCTATTTTCTTCATCTTTGTTGTTGTTAACATGATTTCCTTGTTGCTTCTGGTGTTCCTCAAGTGTATATTGATCTGGGTAATCTTCTTTGTAGAATACCCAGATTGATATACACCTGAGGAAGGCTAGAGGGTACAACAGTTGAAACATTGTAATAACAACAAAGAAGAGGACAATAGTCCAAATATAAATAGTGTAAATAAAAGAATAAAGCAATTTCCAGTTCAATTTGCAACTTATTGATATTATGACAACATTCTGTTCTCCCTAATAATAATGATCCAATTTTTGTGTTCTTTATCATGGCTAAAAAGAAAATCATATCAACATTTAGAGAAAAGAATATGAGATTACAAATCGCTCTCTAGAATTTTGTTAGTTTTTCATATTTTCCAATGAAATATTTTTTTTTACGAAAACTTATTGCCATGTATCATTATTTTATACAAAAATTATGAATCTTTTCCTTTTGTCTTTTATCATGCCCCTTTTATTTCAGAAACAAATTTTCTAAATTGAGAACAATTACATATAAAAATCATTTAACAATATCCTCTTCCTGCTAATTAGGGATTAGTATTAGGTTGGTGCAAAAATAATGTCGTTTTTTGAAGTTCAACTTAACGTCAAAAAACGACATTATTTTCGCACCAACCCAATAGAAATAAGAGTAAAGTTCACTTGTATTTTAAATGGAGTAGGATTTTGCTAATTAGTCTCCCCCTTATTTTCAAATAACTATAATTTGTCAAATTGAATTAAAAAGATTATACAATAATATTCTATTGTATAACCTTTTCTACTGTTAATGTTAAAAATTGAAAAAAATGCACAGTTGTCTGCTCTTGTCTGCTGGATTGATTTAAAGTTTTTTCTTGCTAGATTTTCAAAATAAAAACATTCTGAAAATTTTATGCCTTCATGTTCTTGATATTATTACATTTTGGCCACTTCATTCTTCAATCATTGTTAGCTGTATAATCTATAAGAGAAAAAGTTTTTTTCAGAAAATGCCTGCATAAAAACAATTGCTAATATGCCAGATGGATCAGTAATGTAACATTAAAAGCATCATTGAAACCATGCTTTCACCTATATACCCATCTAGAGTTCACTCTATACACATGAAAGTTTCCCCAGAATCATTGTCAAACAAAGAAATGTAATGCTGAAATCTATGCTATGCTATCTCTTTCAACTTTCTAACTCTCCAGCAGTGCTCTCTAGCAATTATATGAACTTCATCCCAGTGAGTGTATTATATCTTCTCCTCCTCAAATTCTATTTTCTTATCACTATTTTTTTTTCAATCTTCTAAATAATGAGGGCTGGCTTGTCTTGAAAAATTGACTTTTGAAATCTTATCCTTTACCAAGATTCTAATATTGGCACAACTGGGAAATCTACAACTATCTCAGCCAATAAGCAGTCTTATAGCTGTTTGTTGAGTTTATATAAGCAAGAAACAACCAATGTTATTTCCAATTTTATGATTCACTGGTAAAATGTTTTGCACAAAATTTCTTTAAGGAGATTCTTATTTATATAAACATAGAATTACTCATTCATATGTGATACAAAACTGATGGTAAAATTATTGCAAAATAAAGGTTCCAAAAATCATATGAACAAAATAATATCAAAATCTATAGCTGATAACAACTTTGATCCACAAATACAGTTTGTAAAGAAAGGAGGTTCTATGTTAATAGTTTCTTCTTTTGCACTTCCTGCATGTGGAAGTCTTTTCTGGTATCCTGCTGACCTTCAAAAATTTAAATGCAATCACCTGTTTTCTTGAATCATATTGTCCTCCCCATTTCTTTTACTCTCTGCAACCCCTTGCATCCTAGTGGCTTTTATTGCCTTGAAATGATTAAAACAAAATAATAAAAAGACTCTCTTCTACAGAAATATCAGGAATGGTGGCTAATATACCAACTAGTTTGGTTTGTTCCTAACAGTGCACACCATGCAGATGGTGCCATTCTCAGCACCCCATATAAAAGAGTGGTCTCTATTCATACACCTGAGGGCTTACAGCCATATCACATTGAAACACTAGTTCTCGTATGATCACTGAAGTTAAGCAATATCAAACCTGGTCAATACTTAGATGGGTGACCACTTGGGTATACCACGTGCTGTAAGCTGGGATGTGTGGGTGTGGATAATGGATCAGAAGTGGAAATCAGAGAGCCAAGTTCCAGTTCCAGATAGGTTTGTTATATATTTGCAAATACTCTTAGGAAAGGTATGAATCCACTTCTCCTCCTCCCCAGCTATGGGTTAATTAGTAGGAATTGTATCAGTAAAATCATTATTATCTCAAAGAAATTCTTACAATCTGAAAATATTTTCTGGCTATAAATAACCTGTAAAAGGTTGATAAACTGTAAAAAGCAAATCAATCAATCATACATGTGAAGAAGGCAGTAGAATAGATCAGCCAAAATGTTGAGATAGAAACAGGAGCAACATCATAAGTTCAATCATCTGAGAAAAATATTAGAAAGCTTAATTTATTTATGGTTTAACCCATTAAATGCCCACTGTCCCATTTTTGGGATGGTTATGGTAACATTAGCCATTTCCCTTTAAGGAAACATTTAGCATTCATTGACCAAGCAGCAAGTACTGTTTTTGGTTGAAATATTTTTTTATTTTTTTTTTTTTTAATCAGTAAAATTTTTTTGAAGCCATTTTTTAGGAAAACAGGTTTTGCAAGTCCATTTGCTTTTACCACCCTTTCCTGTATTGATGG
Source organism: Acanthosepion pharaonis (assembly GCA_903632075.3). Classification (NCBI taxonomy): domain Eukaryota; kingdom Metazoa; phylum Mollusca; class Cephalopoda; order Sepiida; family Sepiidae; genus Acanthosepion; species Acanthosepion pharaonis. The sequence continues at coordinate 3,106,019 of CAHIKZ030004146.1, read as the reverse complement.
GGGTTTCCTTCAAAACCTATTTGAAATGGTGTGGAATGTTAACATCATGGTTATGTCATTACTTTCTCTCCAAGTTGCATGTGCTATCCATTTTAGTTGTTGCTACTATTGGTAATCCTCAAGTGATGTGGTTTATATTATTTGGTTGTGATTCTATAGCACCATTCTACAAAGTTCAAAGAATGGTGATCTTTGCCAAGACCCTCATCCCTTATTCACTCTTTTACCACTATTGATCTTAGGAAACAGTTTTATACAACTGACAATTTAGATATTTCTGAACCAGTTTGGCACCATACATAGCATTCATATGAAAGTCTCAATCTGATGAGGCTATTTAAGTACATGACTCTAGTTTTCAGGTTAATGTTTTGGTTTTGTACCAATTTGTGGTGTTGGATGAAACTACCTCTGGTAATGATGAATTTTAATGTGTAATAGGTAGAAACCTATAATGAACACTGAATTTGTATTTTAATTTTCATAATTTTAATGTGTTAATGAAGTGTTCTTTAATAATTTTCCTTATCTGTGAATTAATTCTGATGAGCATTTTGTGAACCTTCTAGGTGTGGGCCCTTCATGCTCTTGCTCTGATTGCTGACTCTGGAGGCCCAATGTTCCGTGGTTATGTGGAGCCGACCCTGTCCCTGGTGCTACAGTTACTATTAACAGTACCACCTGCTACTGTGGATGTCCATCAATGTCTTGGAAAATGTCTCTCAGCCCTCATCACCTCCATTGGCCCAGAATTACAAGGTTTGTATCAATAAAACGGTTAGACAAGGGAAATGGGCTTACATTTCAAAATCAACACCAATCAGAAAAGCTTTTGGCATCACACTCAACTAAGCTGAAAGAAAACAACTTTTTGAAGATTAGGATTATGGTTTGAAGAAATGAATATAAAATTTTTCTTTACAAAAAAATAAATTTAGAAAAATTCAATTCTCTGCAAAGTTGAAAACTAAAAGTTAAATAAAATTTGGCAAAGAACAAAGCTGGTTATAAGATCTCTCTTTACAGAAGAATTAAGAAAAACAATTTTTATTTAAATTTCAAAATGATTATTATAATTTGTGGGTATCACCTGTTAAAACAGGACACTTCTTTATTAAAAAATAAATTTAAAAAAAAGAAGAAAATAATGCAGATGAATATATGCAAAGCCTTTTTCTTTCAAGGTTTATCCAAGAAATACATTTGTAAAACCTGACATACATTAAGTAGATTGGTCTACTCATAAAAATAGGGAAAACATTTTTGGAAATAATTTTTGTAGTATTCTTCGTATTAATATTCCTTAGACATTGTCATTTGTCAAAATCAAAAAATATTGAGTTTTTTGTTGTTTTTTAATCCATTTAGAATAGTCGTTCTGTTGATAATCGCAATACAGTGAAAAAAATCATCAGTAAGAAAATGTTTGTAAGAAAACAAGAATTTGCATGGTCTTCAATCTGTGTGTGTGTGTGTGTGTGTGTATATATATATATATATATATATATCACTCTCCCTCCCTCTAAATCTTTATCTATCACTCTCTCTCCCTCTAAATCTTTATCTATCACTCCCCACTAGCTCTCCCTCTTTTATATATATATATATCTCGCTCTCCCTCCCTCCAGCTCTCTTGCTCTCATACATGCATAAATTCTATTTTCTTTCATCTTTTTTCCTCCCTATTTCGAAACTCATTGGTGATTCCTTCAGCTTGATGGATGTTTTTTTTCTAGTGTGGTTTACTAGTGAAGGTGTACATATCCAAAAAGTGAATATTGGCACTTATTTAAAACTTTATAACCATTTCAGACATCTTTAACCCCCACCTATCCATAATGCCTCTCTTTTGTAAGCCTGTTTTTTCTTTTCTCCTTGTTTTGACTAGTTAACTTACCCATTACATGCCCCCGTCCTATAATCATCTTCTATACTAATTCAAATGGGGGGTATGGTATGCACATGCATCCCGAGCAACTCTCACTACATCTGCTTCTCCCAATGATTCCTTTAAACTTCAAGTACATGAGTGAGCTTGTCTCAATGTCTTTAGGTCTCTGATCAGTACAATGTTTCTGACCCAAGGAAGGGCTTCTGTTGCCTTGACTTCTGGGCATCATGCGTATATCTTCTCTCCTTTGGAACATCATGCATATATCTTCTCTTCTCGGTTGATTGTTTCTTTGTTAAGGGTGCTGGAGGTAGACATTTTTTAGGTTTTAGCATTATCCGCCTGATAGGGATCCGAAACTTTAAGTAATTTGAAGAAGGCTATCCTATCAGTAGGTGTATAATATTGGGGCAATTGTTCTCTGGATCATGTAGTAGTCTCCAGTGAGGCATCTCAATACCATGATGAAGGGTACTGCTATGGCTGTATCTCAGGACAATTCTCTCCAAGGTATTTACACTTGCAACTCTTTTGAGTGTGTCTCTCTCCATATCCACTAGTCTTCAAACAACCAATACACACATGAAACCAGTTAAAATGCAAATGAACAAAACTAGCAAACCCAACCTAAAAAAAAAAAAAAGAAAGTAGACCCCCATGTATACTATCCCCTACAACAATGTGAGGAGGCTAGGTTCCAACTTTCCAGAAGAGGAAAACCATCTACTTCAGACTCAACCAGACCTCCTGTTACTATGAAATCTGTATCAATGCTTCAAGCACACTAGTGGCACTCACAGTCCCAGGCTACTCCCTTGTTACAGCTAAACATGACCACCTAAAACGCCACAGCCACTGTCTAGGAACTTACATCAAAGACGAGTTTCCTTGTGACAAAATTTTATCCTCATATAAAACTTACTTTGTTAGGTACAAATTGAAAACTGACCCTTGTAAAATTTTAATAGCCTCTATCTAATAAATAAATATATATATAATATTAGTGGAAAATATACATACATATGCAAAATATATATAAAAAAATACCCATACATGTATATTTTCAGAAAAAAATTTTCCAAGAGGAAGAATCCAGGTAGAACTCAATGTCTAGGACAGAGTAAGGATATAATAAAAAGGCTTTAGTGTTTAAGCCTTTCTATTATATATATATATATATATATATATATATATATATATATATATACAATTCAAGAAAGAAATTCAGATTACCAACACACAAACAGAAAATGTCTCATATCGAGAATATTTAACATTGAACATGAGGAAAAATTAATTATTTTTAATAATATGTGGAAATCTCCACTTTTACCTAAGACAGTGTGAGACCAGAAACCCGTAATCGTAAAAATTTTGTAAAACAAAGCATAATATTTTTTCTAAATAAATCCACATTACAACCAAAAAACGTTTGCGGCACCTCTCTTCTCTTCTTTTTAATATACATACTTTTCTCTCGTTGGAACCACTACATTATATTTCTTTTATATATATATATATATATATATATATATATATATATATATATATAATTTATTTATTTTAGGATATTAAAACAAAAATGATAAAAATTGCTGCACAATTACAATTATGTTTCAACCCTACGAATGTGTCTCCTCAAGCGATGGTAAACTACTGGCGAGTTATATTTACCTCTATTTTGTATTGACCCCTTTTTTTAAATTAAATGTTACAGACAGGGGAATTATACTCCGTTTGCTCTCATTTTACTTGGAGATATATATATATATTTGTTTGAAAAATGAGAAAATCGGCAGTTAAGTGCTGAAACCTCACAATGAGTGGAACAAACAATTACAAAAAGATTTGTCTCCAAACTCTGGAGTTGGGGTGCTGAATATATTAGGTTGGTGCAAAAATAATTTCGTTTTCTCACATAGTAACATATGTTAGAAAACGAAATTATTTTTGCACCAACCTAATAACATCAATCAGCTATGTGACAAATTGAGGCTCAAGCAGATCAGTTCCTAGGAACTGACAGCCCAACACCAGCACAGGAAATTTGATTATAGTGGTGAAGGTTTTGTGCAGAACCATCCACACTTTTTGAAGGTCCAAATACAGAGACCTGGAGCACAACATGCCACAAAATCCCCAAATGACCCTCCACAGGTTTTGAATTTAGAGTTGTCCTTCTCCTAGACCAGTTGCCATCCAAGGCTATAGAACCCAGTCTGTCCTGCTATTTACTGATAGCTGGAGGAAGAAGATGAGGATTCATACCTTTCCCAAGGGTATTAGCACATAAGTGAATGTAATGGTTTTAAGTGGAATTCAAACTCGGTTCTCAGATTCCTCAATCCAAGCCGCTAACCATTACTCCACCATGCCTCATATATATATATATATATATGAGAGAGAGATATGTAGTACATGTAAAATCCGGGGTAAGTAATCCAATTAATATAAAACATTAAAAGTGAGCTCAATATATTTATTTTAGAGTATAGAAATGAATTACATATAAATGAAACTCGGTTGTACCCTATTTTTATATGACCATTTTGCTCCTCTGGAGCTTGTCAATACTAAAATGTTTGATAAAAAATGAATTGTAATGTTTTTTTTTTTAAAATAGAAAAAGAAGAGAAGAGGAAGATAGAAAAAAAAGAAAAATAAACACCCAAGTAGAAAGACAGAGCATATGCATATATATATATATATATATATATATGAAACACTGATAATTACTGTAATTATCATTTTCTTTTTTTGTTTGCAGGTAATACAACCTCAATTGCAGTGGCCCGCCTCTACTGTTTAGTATGCTGTGCAGTGATGCAGGACCACCCTGATTCTTTGGTTCAGGCAGAAGCCATTGCCTGCCTCCAGCAACTGCACATGTTTGCACCACGCCATGTCAACCTTACCACACTGGTGCCACATTTAAGTGTAAGTATTTATGAGAAAACTGGTAAAACTAAATAATATTAAAATGTCAATAAATGATCAGTTCGGTAAAACAGGTATTTACTCTCTCAACAATTTTTATTGTTTTAAAAAAGCTGTTTAGAATTTCAATAACAACAATGGTACACACTATTTAGTTGTTCTATTGTTCATTTAGATTGTTTAAGATTCATTTTATATTTACAAAATTATAAAATATGCGAACCAACTACAATGTAATATTTATTATTTACCATTTATAAAGGTTTATTATTTCTGATTTTATGAAGAAATAAATAAGAAAAGAGATTTTTTTTTTTATTTCAGAGTTAAGCTACTAAAATTACTATTGCAAGAGGAAATTTCAGACCTTGAAAGGATTAAAGAGAATGCAATGAGATAGCTGATGTTGATCCCAAAAGAGGAATTTGTAAACTTTTTAAAGGATGTGGGGCGGTGTGGGTGGGGGGTCACATGTATAGTCACAAGAGGAGTACTTTGATGAGTACTACATCAACATTATCTTAGGTAGACTAACATTGTATTAATATTTAACAACTGGCTTCTTTCTGGACAGGTAACATATATTTTACTTTGAAATTCATTTTGCCATAATAATTATGAAAAAAAAAGAAGAAGAATTTCCTCATTCATTTACTTTACAATATGCAGATATATTAAAAGCAATGGAGCACCTCGGCATGGTGTAATGGTAAGCAAGCTTGTCTTGCTAGGTCAATTACGACTGAAAAGGGAGTTCAGTCCTCACTAGTTGCCCTATACTTTCGGCCTTGTGCTACATCTAAGCTCTGCTTAGAAAATAACTATATTAAAAGCAATAACCTTTAAAAAATGTGCTTAAGCCACATCATGTTAAAACACCAATTCCAGTATGATCACTGAAGTTAAGCAATATTGGCCTGGTCAGTACCTAGATAGGGTAACCACATGGGAATACCAGGTGTTGGATATGTGAGTGGTATAATCGATAATGGCTTGGAATTGTTAATCTGACAGCCAAGTTCTAAATCCCATTGGGTTCGTTATATTCACTTATGTGCACATAGCCTTGGGAAATGAATCCACGTCTTCTCTCTCAGCTATGGGTTAATTGCATAAGACTTGTATCAGTAAATCATTATTTTCAAAAAGTTCTTACAATCTAAAAATATTTTAGCAAAGGGTTGATAAGCTATAGAAATTGAATAAATCAATCAAAGCAATTGTGATAAAATGATAATCACATTTACAGTATAAAAATTTATTGAAAATAACCTTTGAAAATCTGACTCCAGAGTAATGATGTGTTATTAACATATTACATTTTAAAAACTGGACCAATGAAAATTCCAAAATGGTTGACAACTAACATACCATAATACTCTTGCATTTTTATATATTTCTGCAATTACTGACAGAATAGTACTATTATATGCATATTGAATATAATATTCGATATAATCACTTTACATAGCGTGCATGAAACATTTGTAATAGACGTCCTGGTTAAGACCATAAATTACATCTGCGTCCAGGGTAAGACGATAAACTACGTCCAGCAGCAAGGCCTCAGATCAGAAGGTTTTGAGGAGTGTGGAACCACCTCTTAATTGCTGGTGTTCTCAGGTTCATCCTGACCCAGGGTGGTAGCACCTGGGAGGGTCCCAATTATGGGCAAATAGTTACCCCCAAACTGGGGTCAAAACACTATGAAAGTGTAAAAATAGGTTTTAGTACCAGCAATACTTTTTTGAAAAAATTATTATCAGCCATACTTTTATAAAGGAAATAAATATTACCAGCAATACACTTTTGGAAAAAAATATTGCCAGCAATAAAAATCTTCTTAGCATTAAATAACCTATTGAGGTTGATATGCTGTAAAACAAACTAAACTAAACATTTGTGATAGAAACTTGAGTTTATCAGTAATATAAATTAATTCTTGTGTGATGTTAGTGATGAGCAAGGTGAAAGATTTCACCCAGACATTAAATGAAGAACAGTATCAAATAAGATGGAACACAAGAATGATGGCTGACTACTGCTGGAACTTAAAACAAGACAAATCTATTAATCATTAATGAAAATCAAATAAACAATGACTACTAATTTCTCTCAATATTCAAATTTTAATCTCTTATTGGGTTATATTTCTTTTGGGGTCCAGAAGTTGTTTTATTTCACACTAACATTGTGTGTAAGCTTCAAATGAGCATTTATTTTTTCTGTGCACTTACAGTGACCTAACCCAATCAGGACTGTTTTTTTATGTAGAATATGGCATTGTGGAGCAAGAAAACTAAAGCTAATGGTGGAAGATGGATGTTATTTTTGGATTCAGCTCACAAAAAATTTTCAAAATTAGCCAAAATAGCCCTTGCATCTTTGTCACAAAAAAAATTGTAGGTCTGTGTTATTTAGACAGCATGATTACATGTTTACTCTGAAGTTCATAATCTTCCATCTGTACTTTTGAAGTTAGTTTGATTCCTTGTTCTACAAAGATGAGAACAATTGTCTACATGTAAATAGTGTAATTAATAACTCCTCATTCCAGAAATTCAGGCTGAAACAAGTCTTCATCTTTTGTTGTTATTACATTTTAGCAGACATCTGAAGAAGCCTGGAGAGCACAATGGCTGAAATATTGTGAGAATAACAACAATCTGTTTTTGTTTTAATTAAGTTTAATGCATTTTATCAATAAATGAGACTAATCAAGTAATTAGAATTATGAAAAAAACAAAAAAAACATTTAGTATTTTTCAGTTAATTCTATCTTATACTCCAAAAGAATATTGGCCTAATGGATGCATCATTTCTCTGCCTATATCCAAGCATGATTTTTTTTAAAAAAAAACACTAAAAAAAGAAAATAGACGAAAAGGTGGCTTCAGTTTTTATTTATAGCATAAGAAAAGTGTAATGGTGAGATTGATAAACAAGCAAAGTCATTTTTTCTTTCTTTTGTTACAGGAAATTCTCAGTAGCCCCCATCTTTTACTTCGACGAGCTGCAGTAGCCTGTCTCCGGCAACTAGTCACAAGGGAGGCCCGGGAAGTGAGCGAGCTGGCCCTAGCCCTGCCTGGCACTCCACTGGACACAGGCATAACCAGTGGCAAGGACAATGCTAAGTCTATGTATGAGAGTGGTCTGGAAGGTACTTTGTTCAGCATGCTGGACACTGAAGTGGACAATAAGCTGACCTCAGATGTCCAAGACACACTTCTCAGTCTCTTACAGTCTCTGGCTGTCAGGAACCTCACTCGTTGGTTAACACTTCTCAAAGAGGTGCTGTCTGCTTCCACAGGTATGTTCAGTTTAATTTTTCTTCTCTTTTATTATTAAGCTATATATATAATTATTTATTTAAAAATATGATTCCAACACGCTACATAAGAGTTCTCATGTTTCAAAACAAGAGCCGAAAACTTCAATATAATTATTTGAATTAAATTGAATTAACGTACTAAGCTCTGTTCCATCTTCAAGCGAAATTTTTTTTTGAATAACTTATTTCTAAAATTTACACGTTTTATAAGCATATTCATTTTTGAAATCGAAATTACTATGGTAACGGCTCGAGCAATTGTTTAAAGAAAAGGGGCATAAGGTGTTAATATTTTGTATCAATATCTCAGTTACATTCACAGATGTCAAGTCAGGGTAAGGTTGGGGTGTCTAAATTTAAAGCGAAAGATCACATCGTCTAGTCTGGTTAAATGTCTATGGAGATTTATTTATTTTTTTATTTTTATTTTTTTCTGAAAGGGTTTTGTGTATATAAAAACTGTCGTAAGTTGCTAACATTTGTTTTTTGACGACTTCATGAAGGGTTATCTTTTTTTTGTAGGGCATTTGTACTATTTATTAGAACTATGGAGTTTAAAAATTATTTTATTGTTTGTTTGTTTTTATGCTAATTATTCAATGTGAAAACTTGATGATGTCGGAAAAAAAAAATTGTGTATTTAGGCACTAAATTCTATTTTAGGCATGTCTGATTGAATAAATTAAAATTAAAGCCAGCACTGAACAGAATCAACTATGAATACTGCAGTAATGTTCTGAGATGCCTATAAAAGAAGTTTTTCACACTTTAATGAATGAATGCATGCATGCATGACCATGACATTATAACATGGGGAAAAAACATTCCATAATGGATAATTTTTTCACATTCTAATGAACATTCAAGAGTCAACCGTTTTGCATTTAAAAGCATAATGAAAAATTATGGTAATGGATAATGATGCACAGCTTTGTATAAATACTTGTACTAATGAACAACATATAGTTTTGCATTACTTGAACCCCTGAAGATGATCTTGGAAAAAGATCAAAAGTACTTAGGAAATGAAAATAAAAGAAATTTGAACAGCTATAGCACATTTCTCTCATCCTTCAACATTAATACACGGAAGATTATTCGTGAGTACAAACGGATTTTGTTAAAAATTAACAGACATAATGTCTGTAATTTATTCAATCAGAAGTATATATATATATATATATATATATATATATATATATATACACTTTTGTGTAGATTCTGTATACCTTATACAAAATAACAGTTCATTTTAGCATATCTTTAGTTTTCTAGTCTTTATTGTGGAATAATTAGTCATGATTAAGTGTAATTGACAGAATTCTGAACAAATGGAATTGATAAAAGTTCTCAATAGGCAATAAGAGGAAAAAGAACAAGGTAATAACAAGCCAACAATATATGCAGGATCAGATTATCCTCTAGGCTAATATAGGCTTGGTTATAATGCTTGTTATAAAAAATTGTTTTATTTTGTTTTTTTACTATGGTTGTGTTTTTCTTACATTCATATAACACCATGTAGTAGCCTTCTACCTTGACTGGCTCTTGGGCCTTCCATTTGATGAACATTAGTTAAAAAAAAAAAAAAAAACAAACAAAATTCCCAATGCTGATAAAAATTCATTTTTTACGGTACTTGACAGAAAATTATTGGCTAAAATGTTTTAATGTTGAATATTATTCTTTTCTCTGCCAGATACAAGCAGCGTACTTCATGAAGGAGCCCCTGAAGAAGAAATGGCAGATAAAGATGATGATGAAGATGATGATGCTGCTTTAAAAGTAGCTGAAGCAGATGTTACTCACCCATCTGTTGCTCCAAGGTTGGTAGGAGAAAGAGAAAACGGTTGCTGGGAACAACCAGAGGTCATAGGATTTTGGGTGGGGGGTGAATAGGTAACCGGACAGATAGAAAAATTTGCAGCACTGAAGATTGATGAGTGCCAGTTCCTTAAAACTGGTTTTATTTTTGTTAGTCTCTCTCTAACAGGCATTTTTATAAACAAATTTTTGTATTCTTTGTTACTTATCATCCACTTTCAAAAAAAGGTAAACACCTAAGTGCAGACTAAACACTAATTAGTGAATTGCACCTGCTATGATTTCTGATTCTTTATTTAATTTTTTTCAGATTTTTCTGTGAAGTGTGTTCTGTTAACAGATTAAGCATAAATACTAACCCATTATACCCAGTCAAGATCAGTTAACTCTCTTGAACTATATAATTCTGAGTAGAATTTAAGGCTGGAATTTGAAAATATTATTAAATTCTAAAGTTTATATTGATGTAATGGCAGCTTTTAATGGTTAGTCTAACATACTCATAGGATATACTTGATGATAGTCACCATCTTGTCTTTACAAATATCTAAACAGATTCAAAGTCAGCTTTATGTTGTATAGTAAGTTATGCTGGCAAGATATCTCATGAGAAATGTTCTTGTTCTGAAGTGACTGATATTGTTATAGTAAGTTCTTTGAGACCTGTTAGCAGTTTTGGTTACCAAACATATGTTTTTTTGTTTTTTTTTATACTAATGTCATTGTAAAAGCTATGAACCTAAAAATTAATTTGCACTTAAATGCATATCCAGCTTTTAACAGACAGCTATCAGTGTCAGAAGTAGTAAGTGAATAAAGAAAATGTTTTATACTAGTAACTTAAGATACTATTGTATGAGATGCACAGAAAAACTACCAATAATATGCAAAAGTCTTAGGTTGACAATTAATTTAAAAAAATAATTTTATAGGTAGATTAGAAGGGACTATAATACTTATTACTTAGTCTATTAATAAAAATACATGTTGCAGATATGTGAATGCTTAACACTTTCACTGTGGTATTATTGCAGCATTGTTGCTTGGCTGTGCTGGCCCATTTTTGGGAAAATAAGAAATTGTCATTTACTGGAAATAAACAACTATAAAAACACTGATGGCAATTTCTTGTAGGTTCTGCTATTTTGACTACAATCGGATACTACACAATACAGGCAAAGCCAAATAAAACCTTACCCCAACACACATGATATAATAAAAATAACATCACAAAACAGGCTGTGTTGTATGCTATTACATATGTACACTGGTTTGGAAATAACATTAAGTGCTAGTTAGTTTATGAAACAGTCTAGTGATCATCAATGTTTGGAAAATGTATATGTATGCCAACAGCAGCCGATGTAAGTTTAATGAAGGCATATAAATATGTTTACAGCAGTAAAAATATTAAATAAAAATATATCTTTCTAATTCTCCATGTTAAAATTTGTTCAAATATAAATCACAGACAACTGCCTCCAATTTTACTTACTTTTCTGGTTTTCTTTAAAATTTCCTTGAGCCCATCTTTAAACTTCATTGTTTCTTTCTTGGGTTCAGCAATCTCATACTGATTTTATAATATTTATGCTAGCCTGGAACTAGCCCTTAGAAGAGGTGAAATCAATGAAAATATTTAACTAAATTGACAAATGAGTCCAAGAAATTCTTTACATTAAACCCATTTGTATTTGACCAATGAAATGCAACTACAGTACTGGGCTGCCATTTTTTCTCCTTTGGAAGAGGCTATGATATTCATTTTGTTTTAAAATACATGTAGCACACACACACACACACACACACATATATATATATATATATATATATATATATATATATATATAAAATGGGTGTTGACTCATGGAATGAGTATGACCATTGCTGTGAAGTATTCCAGCTTATATGGGTTTGGGAAATCAGTTTTCCATCCTCTGAGGCTGGTTGCCAACCAAGGCTGAAGAGCCAAGTCAGTTCTATTTAACCCATAGCTTAGGGAGAGAAGAGGTAAATCTACACCTTTGTCAAGAGTATTTGTGTGAAAGTAAATGTCACAAGAATGGAATTCAAACTTGGTTCACCAGTTTCTCATTATAAGCCACTGACCACTACACCACCTGTGCATCCTCACACTATCTCTCTCTTAACTACTTCAGACAATTTCTTTTTTCTCTGGCTTTGTATTTATTATTATTATTAATGCCATTCTCCATATCTAGAGGTTTCTATATGTTATCAGTGTCAGTGAGTAATATCATATTTATAAAAGATCATATCAGTCACTCCAGAACAAGGAAATTTCTCATGAGATATCTTGCCAGCATGTTACATATGCTTTAAATACAATGTATAAATTTAGATTGTTTTTACTTCTGCAAATTAAAGCCAGTAGAGATCCTTTCCAGTTTGCATGTAGGACAGTTTGACCTTTCTAAGGTAAACTGCCTTGGAGTTTCCTTAAGTAATTTGAATTTATATTAAACCATTAAAATCCTAAAATGTCCTTTAAAACTTCTGAACTGTCTCCTCTCTGACTTCAACTGTCTCCTCTCTGACTTCAACTGTCTCCTCTCTGACTTCAACTGTCTCCTCTCTGACTTCAACCGTCTCCTCTCTGACTTCAACCGTCTCCTCTCTGACTTCAACCGTCTCCTCTCTCTTCAACCGTCTCTCTCTGACTTCAACCGTCTCCTCTCTGACTTCAACCGTCTCCTCTCTGACTTCAACCGTCTCCTCTCTGACTTCAACCGTCTCCTCTCTGACTTCAACCGTCTCCTCTCTCTGACTTCAACTGTCTCCTCTCTGACTTCAACTGTCTCCTCTCTGACTTCAACTGTCTCCTCTCTCTGACTTCAACTGTCTCCTCTCTGACTTCAACTGTCTCCTCTCTGACTTCAACTGTCTCCTCTGACTTCAACTGTCTCCTCTCTGACTTCAACTGTCTCCTCTCTTCAACTGTCTCTTCAACTTCTCCTCTCTGACTTCAACCGTCTCCTCTCTGACTTCAACTCTCCTCTCCCCACTTCCAACCCGTCTCCTCTCTGACTTCAACCGTCTCCTCTCTGCTTCAACCGTCTCCTCTCCCCAGCTTCAACCGTCTCCTCTCTGACTTCAACCGTCTCCTCTCTGACTTCAACCGTCTCCTCTCTGACTTCAACCGTCTCCTCTCTGACTTCAACTGTCTCCTCTCTGACTTCAACTGTCTCCTCTCTGACTTCAACTGTCTCCTCTCTGACTTCAACTGTCTCCTCTCTGACTTCAACTGTCTCCTCTCTGACTTCAACTGTCTCCTCTCTGACTTCAACTGTCTCCTCTCTGACTTCAACTGTCTCCTCTCTGACTTCAACTGTCTCCTCTCTGACTTCAACTGTCTCCTCTCTGACTTCAGCTTAACACTTTTTCATAGTGCTGGATATATCTATTCAAATTGTTTTTATTAATATTTTACTTTTATTTACCTTTTCAAGGTGGCCCACTCGTGTGTTTGCTACAGATTGTCTACGAAAGATCATCTCCACTTGTGAAGGTCAAGAAGGACAATTTGATTTGATCAAAGCAAGAGAACTTCGGCAAAAGACTGGTACAAGTAAGTCTTATGTTTTTCATCTGTCACTGGTAGTTTTCTTTTCAGCTTAGACATTACACAATTTTAATACATGTGTACTGACATATATGAATTTTCTATTTCTGTACATTTACAGCAAATTATCTAATATCCACAGAAGAAAGATTTCAAGATACCTGAAAGTACAGATAATACAAAATCATATATAAAAAGTATATTTAAGCAAGTATTTATTAAATTCAATGAACTAAGTCTCTTTGTTTAATTTTTGTTGTTCTTTCCAAGTTTTAAATAAGAAAAGAAAAATACCAGCATGTAACAAAGGAAATCTTGCATGCCACACTGACAGCACATGTTTCTTGATAATGACTGAAACAATTGAATGTATTTGAACAAAAACCATAGAACAAATAAGAACTTTGGACAGTTTTTCCACAATTTTAATCCTGATATACAACGTTGTATTCAAAAATTGTAAAAATACAATGAACAAAATTAAACAAACAGACCTTGTCAGTTGAATTTAATAAAACATGTTGGCACACACACGGTAATAAAATTACAACGTATCACACATATAGTGCAGGTGTTAATGAAACAGTGTTCAATGTAATGAAAGAAAACAGATATATATAATTACTATCTCATAGCTCTAGCATGACTGAATTTCATGCACAATGCAATCTTCTAAAGATTGTATCGTGCTTGAAGTGTGAGATTGTGTGTGTATATATATATATATATATATATATATATATATATATATATATATACGTATGTCTGATATCACAGAACTTGTAAAAAGTTTTAAACAGACAAAACAGCATATTTATTTCCCAAACGGTAAACTTTTTTCGGCCAGCACCTCATCAGGAGAATCATCAGCACCTAGTAAGATGTTAATCACAGAATGTTAGACAAACTAGGAGGAAACTATAAACTATGACTAAAATACCATTTAATATTAAAAAGCGGGTAGAAAAATATGTGCAAAATGGATTTTGATGAGGAAAAATTGTCTGACATGACAGTGTATCAACTTTCCTAGCAGTAGATCTAGCAATTGATTCAATATAATAACTCCACTTCATGTCAGTGGAAAAACATGAGTCAAACAAGGCACATCTGTCTCTTCTTTCTTGTAGTCTTTTAGTGCATGCATCATTAATGTGGGATAAGAGAGGTTACATTTGTCAAGATCATTTTTTTAATATTACTGTCATAGATGTTCATGACTTACTGCTGTATTTCTATTCATCTGTTTTTTTTTTTTAAAACAAAATTTAATGGCTTATATTTACAGGGACTATCATTGTCTTTTCTGAGAACATTGATTCTATTTTGATCTTCTCATGGTTTTATTTTTGGCATGTTTTATATAATTCTCTGTCTGTTATTATTTGGATAGCAAATTTTAAGAAGCCTTGTTGTTTTCTATGGAATGCACATAGGCTGGCTGGCTTTGGTTTTAAAAAGACCTCAGGTACTACTATTATAAAAAGCATTGGTTCAATAAAAATATTTTGACTTCAGTCTCATTTCATCCAGACAAATCTTAAATTTTTTCATGCCTCTGATGTTTTCCTAACAATAGTTCATGTTTCTGTTTCAGGTAATTATTTGGTGTTACATCTGTCCGAGCTTGTGAGAATGGCATTTATGGCAGCTACATCGGACAGTAACCAATTACGGCTAGCTGGCCTAGCTGCCCTGCAAGTAAGTTGTTCTCTTTCTAACTGGCTACAAATTCCAATTTTCCCCCTTCTAAGAACATCTGAATCATTGCTGTCATCATTCGTAATGTCAATGTCCGGTTCATCCGTCATCTGAATCATTGCTGTCATCATTCGTAATGTCAATGTCCGGTTCATCCGTCATCTGAATCATTGCTGTCATCATTCGTGTCAATGTGTCAATCTGAATCCGTTCATCCGTCATCTGAATCATTGCTGTCATCATTCGTAATGTCAATGTCCGGTTCATCCGTCATCTGAATCATTGCTGTCATCATTCGTAATGTCAATGTCTGGTTCATCCGTCATCCAAATCATTGCTATCATTAGTTGTAATGTCAATGTCCAATTCATAAGAGTTGTCCAAATCAATATCATTGCTTGTAACGTCAATACCCAATTCATCAATAAAAATTCCCTCCTCTGCCAATGCTAAGTTCTCAAGAAGAAACGCCATTCTATAATTTTTTTTATTTTAAATCCTTGAAATAATCTAATGGTTCACTTCCAAAGCGTAAATCATAGGTTGGTTCATTTGTTGCCAAAAAAATAAAAATCCTGAACCTTTACTTCTTCGTTAAACTCTGTCCAATGCAGCACTGAAACATTGACATCTTCACTGGAACTCTTGTCATTGCCAGAATGACATTTATCATTGAAAACCTTCCTTCTTTCCTTGTTATAATCCTCATCAGAGTCATCCAAATCACTAATGACTGATTCATCAGTAAAAATTCTCTCTTCTGCCAATGCTATTTCTTCAGAGAGAAACACCTCAAACTCTTCTTCTCTCCCTGTCTGACATTGTTCATTCAACAAAAATTGTGAATTTCTTAAAAATTTCCGATCACAGCATGCTACATTTATGATGCCATTTCATTCAATAACATTCGTTTGTTCATTCAGAAGACAGCATTTCTAGTTGATTGTGTAACAGGTGTTAATGCTGTGTATTGAGATATGGTGCTACTCGATTGTGGATGTATTCAGACAATTCCAAACTGTAAGCATGTGAAACTGGCAAGTGCATTTTGGCAGGCTTAAAGGGTTAAATCTCAGAAGTGTATACCTATAGTAGAAATGAGTGAAATGAATAAGGTAACTAAAAGTCAGTTGTAGGAGTCTGGGAAACTCATTTAATATAAATCTTTCTTTGAACATTTCAGTCTCAAAATATCTTCAAAATAGACACCTGAAATGGTTGTATACAAATTGTATTTAGCAAAACCACAGAAAGAGCTCATCTCTTTTCTGCTCTTATTTAGTAGAAGGAACAATCTGAGTCAAAATAGTCCATATTTCTTTTCCCAATGTCTAAGATAACATATGTAATGCTATATAAGATTCTCTTCTTTTTATATTAACCTTTTTGACTGAGTGGCTGATATACCAACCACAGTGTAAAAATTGCATATACCCAGGTGGTCGGTATACCATCTAGAGGCCATACACAGTAAAAGCCCAACTAGGGAGATCCATACTCAACAAGAGATCAAAGTTCAAAAGGTTAATTTTACAATATTTTGTAATTAGGCTAGACACAGTTACTGATAATATACAGTGTGTGGGGAAACATCAGTTTACAGCATACGTTTCTTCTGTATGCTGTGTCCCTTTGAGATGTGGATGATCATGGTTCTCCACAACTTCTTATTCTTTTTAAAGTTTGTCTTTTTGCTATCACTCCTAATTCTTATCCTGTCAACCATTTACACAAGCTCATCAGGCAAGTCATTTGATTCTTTTTTTCTGTTCCACTTGCTTTCAATATGCCCTGTGAGTGTCAAATTCTCTAAGGACACTCATTATGTGCTAAAGAAATTTCATTTGTCATCAGTGTTAATTTGTTTTTACACTTGTCCTTCCTTTTTATTTTGTAGGATATCATTTTAAAATTTGCCGATGTTCCAGAACCTGAGTTTCCTGGCCATGTTATTTTGGAGCAGTTCCAAGCCCAGGTCTTTACTTTCTCCACTAAACGTCTTTTCTGAATTTACTTTTCATAATTTTATGATTCTACATATTTTCAATATATTGATTTTTCAATATGAAATTCTTGTTTAAAATTATAGAGGTTATAAAAAAAATTCAATTTTATTTAAATTTTCAATCTGCCAAAAACTAAGTTTAATTTTTTGTAACCATTTTGTTTAGATGAGCCTGAAGAGATCGGGTATTGGTTTTGTAAAAATAAGACTAATACTGAGATAAGTAATGAAGTCCCAAATGCTAATTTTAACAGGATGTCTGCAGAACAAGAATCAGTTTATATTGAAACTCAGATATATTTTCTTTCTAGGTTGGTGCTGCTCTTCGTCCCGCTTTTTCCCCAGAAACACCTTCTGATGTCACAGCAGCTGCATGTGAGGTAAGTTGATGGCAGTAAGTGTATTTCCAAACACACACATACTTCTAGGTGTTCTGATTAGAGTGCAATTATATATTTTGGTATATTTGTAAATCTTTGTATTTTTAAAGTGATGTGCAAAAGAAATGTACCAACTGACTAAATATTCAACTTGTTTGATTTTTAGTCGGAAGCTTTCTATGGTCATTCAGTACTGTCGTGCAGGTTATTGTATTCATATTGACAGAGTACAATGGGAGATAAGATCTGCATGCATGGTAATGCTGAAAATATTGCATGTAAAAATTAAGAACCAATAGGAACGAAATAGGGGTACATTTACTTAAATATTTAAGGACATTAAAAGTCAATCGGAATCTATTATAATTCTCATAGGCATTAATTAGCTTCATGTATGGAGAAATATGAATAGGAGTTCAAAATTTTTTAATCAGGACACAATTAGTAACTTCCTTTTTCTTATCATTTTATATATATATATATATATATATATATATATATATATGAAGAAAAATATACAGAAAAAACAAACAAAAATCCTAATATGCAATTATGCTGTTTTAATGTTAATATAATGTCAACGTCGGACATTTCAGTCTAGTAGACCATCCTCAGGACATATTCATAAAACATAATTAACATTAGACTATATTCAATTCAACATGAAAAGACAATGAACATATGAGTAAGACTGATCAAAACAGATAACTGAAATTTTTCAAGTTCAGCGTTCCGTTTCACAATATGATCACGTCGGCGTCATGTGGGCGATGTTGTGAAAACGTATTCCTAAAATAGAGTATATTAGGATTTTTGTTTGTTTTTTCCATATATTTTTCTTCATACTGTCGGATATATATCCATATATTTGCTTATATACATACATATATATATATATATATATATATATATATCTGATAGTGGGGTCATATTTTGGCAAGTCTGGATAAAAAACAAAATGTCTACTTGACAGAACATGTGTACCAATTCTCTGAATACATTTTCTAATTTTCTTTCCACTGAACACAACCACTGATATTGAGAAAATGTTTTCCTTTGGGGTTTGCAGCCTTTTCTCATTATGTTCATATGTGAGGGCCTTCCACTTTGTGATATATATATATATATATATATATAGTTTGTCTGAAACGTATACAGCCATTTTGAATGGCTTAAGAACAAGTTTTGTGACCTTGATGTAATTTGATAACTTAATAGAGGGGACTCTACTGAGCATGCATGAATAGATACTCTCTTAGGGTATTCAGTTGGCTGTAAGACACCACTGAGCAAGTTTGTGTACTGTGTTGTTACATGCACAATAATGTCTTGTACAGGTTTTTTTTTTCTTTTGTAAAATGTCATATCACTGGTTTATCAACAGCCTTACAGTCTAGGTTTGACTTTAACTTTCCACAAGGATAGAATAATCATTGAACTGCAGGGAAAGAAATTAAATAGAACACATGGTTGATGGCAATTCCAAAGAGAACATTGCCGATTGTTTAGAGAAGTGAAAGGAATAATACAGGAATAAGTAATGAAATCCCAAAAGGAATATTTTAAATGGAGTTAGGTGTCTTTGTCTTAGGTAAGCTGTTTTTTTTTTGTTTTTTTTTTTTAATTTATATTAAATATGGCTCTACAGACAGATCTGATATTAATGACACAGAATTTACTTTAAAACTTGCTTGGTGATGCATGACCATTATATTGGAATTAGTGAACTATAAAAACATATTCATGACTATATGAAAGTACACATCTTTACCAATGATTGTTACATTCACCTATATAATTAGTATTTTATTTTATTTTTTTTTCTCTTTCTAGGTGTGCAGTACTTGGATTGGTAGTGGTGTGGCCCGTGACCTCAATGACCTGAGACGTGTCCACCAACTGTTAGTGTCATCCCTTGCCAAACTAAAGACTGGCAAATTTTCTCCCTTGCTTTACAACGAGAGTGCATCAACCATGGAGAAATTATCTGTCCTTAAAGCCTGGGCTGAGGTTATTTGTGTTTTCTTATACTGTTTGAAATTGTTCTCTAATAATATTTTTAACGTGTAATTGTTGAGTAAAATAAAAAATTTATACACTGCTGTCCTCAAGGATGCATGATCCAGTGGATAAAGACGTTGGTTAGATCCAGTGAACAGATCCAAAGATTTGTGACTTCAATACCAAGCGACATCAGTGGCAAACCAAAACTTGGTGAGTTGTGTTAAAGGGAAATGACTAAGACATCCTGAAGAGACATGGCACATGGAACTAGAACAATCTACCCTAGTGGCTGAAATAAAAACTTCACTTCGAAATTCCAATCACCTGAAGAAGGCCAGTGTTCAACGGCTGAAACGTTGTGAATATGGCAATGAAGATGAGGATAATAATCTGAATAATGTAAATAATTCAAGAAAAAAAAATAAGTTTGATAGCCTTGAAAATAAGTGACATAACCCTTTTTAGTACAAGGTTTCTCTAACAAGATACTCTGATGATTTTTCATTTTGGCCAGCCTCCTTTGAACCTCATAGATTGGTACTACAGAATCACAAAGAACTTTACCAAATAACAGAAACTTCATCATTTTAGGACTTTCAATAGCAGCAACCACTAAAATGAATAGCATATCTCAAAGAGAAAATAATGACATCAACATGTTGACATTCCACACTACTTCAGACAAAAGATAAGGAAGGAAACCCCTATCAGTGCTGAAAAGAGCAATAATAGTGGGCTTGAGAAACCTATTTTCCTTAAAAATTTCTTAAGAGAAAGATTTTATAAATTTCAACTGACATTATCACTAGCTGCTCGGTCAGTGAATGCCAAATGTTTCCACATAAGGAAAAGGCTAATATTACCATTACTATAATCAATAAAATATAACTGCCTCATGTCAATAATAACAATGGGTATAACAGCTTTTTACTGTTACTACTACCTGGTTGTCAGGTGGTTCTGGTTGAAGGATTAGTCAGAGTGATCCCTAATTTTAGCCTCTTAATGATAATAATAAAAAAATGGCATAAGATAGGTTTACACTCCTCCTTGGTCTTTTGAATAAGAGTAGAGGTTTATCTCTTGTTTCCTTTTTAGGATTGGATTTCCAGTTCCTTCTAAAGCCTTTTTTATTCTATTTCAGTCCCAGTAGTCCCTTGCATTTTAGTGGCATTATCACCTTATTTGGGGTGAACTGAAAAAAAAAAATTAAAATAACTGTCTTTCCTTTTAATTAAAAGTTAAGAAAAGAACAATTCTGTTTGCCATATATTTGTCATTTAAGAAGTTTAGTTTGCATAATGTTCTATTCTCTCAAATCATTCTTGCTCCTAGAAAATGTTTTTGTTTTTAATATTAATTC
>CAHIKZ030004146.1:3057500-3080000 GCA_903632075.3 Acanthosepion pharaonis | reverse complement strand
AGACCAACTTTACTTTTCATGGTAAAAAAAAATATTATAATTAATAAATAATAAAACAAACGCAGCTGACTGGTTTTACCCTCATTCAACAGAGATGGAATCGAGGGATTATATATTGCAATACAAAATATAAAACACCAAATTAAAGGCGGAATACAATCTAAATTGAAATTACATCAAGTCCTAACAAACACTCCCTCAATTGTAATAGTGAATGAGCATGACTCAAAATGGTCCATGCTGAAGGTAATGGCACAATTTTGGCTTTTAATAAGGCGCTCTGCAATGGCAGAACCATACGTGTTGTTCAGAACATCCCTTAATTGGAATGTTCCATTTCTAATTTTCCTAGGTACATGTTGATGCATTCTAGCATCTAAATTTAGGGTTGTTCTACCTATGTAGTCAGCACTGCAACTACATTTAAACTGATAACATTATTAATATGGTGGGGAAGTAGAACATCCTTTCAAATAGATGTCCATGCAGACCTAGTAGAAAACACAACATGTACACTAGATGAGAAATAACAATGCTCTACTGCAGAGCTAATTTATATATATATATATATATATATATAATATATATATATATCTATATATATATATATAAAAACTTAATAATACCTCTAACAAAATTGATAATATTATAAATAATAATATTCTACGTCAAAATAAGCATAACACTATAATAATTACAAACATGATGAAACGACACTCAAAAACATAATCGGTAGAAATGTTAAACCCATTAATAATAATAAACAGTTAAGCTCATCATATATTATAAAAAAATTTAAAACAATTGACCTCATAGTCTCTAATAACCCTACAATCACACAACTAAATCCTCTACAAAAAAACAATGTAGTATATTAATTTACATACCCTATTGTATCTCTGATATTAATAATAAACCTGCTAGATATATTGGTTTTACTACAACCACACTCTCCCGTTGACTTACCTGTCACCTTTTTGATCTTAGTTCTATTAAACGCTATTTCTTAGAAAAACATAGCCATGTATATAATGTTAGATATTAGTTGATAACATAATAATACTCACATACACACAGTAAAAAGAACCTTCAGATATTGGAGACCCTCTACATTAAAACGAAGCAACCCACACTCAACCAAATTACATTTCAAACTAGTCACAACATATTACATTGCATCTAGACATATGGTTCTGTTGTTAATATTTCAGTCTATCATGTGGTATGACGTCATAGAATTGCATCTTGAACTTACGACCTGTGTCTACTATTCTGTGACTGTTATCATCGCATAGCAATTTTCTACATTAAAATAACAAAATATCATCTTTGACAGTGGATATCTTTGTTTCATGTCTGTATAACCACTCTGAGGATGGCTCATTTGAACCAAAAGCTTAGGACCAACTTAATAAAAAAAAATATCCAAATGTTGGACAATTTTTGTCCTTATTTTTGTCAAAAAATTAAAGCAAACAATTGAACGGCTCATGATCAGACATAATAGACATTCATTGTCTCTTATATTTAATAATATAGGTTTAAATATATATATATATATATATATATATATATATATATTTTATTTTCAACATCATCACTTGATAAGACACAGTGTGTTGAAACAAAATGGCTATTTTTGTAGTGATTTTATAACATGTTATAATTTTTTTTTTTTTATAAAAAATAATTATATATATATATATAGAGAGAGAGAGAGGAATAGATTTTTCATTTATTAATTTAGCATATTTAATTATTTAATTAAATGTTTATTTTTAATGGATACTCATTTAATGGCCAGAATATTTTTCTAACATTCATGCTCGTAGATGGAAATAAATAAATATGCTGTTTACTAAATAAATAAAAGTAGAGCATCTGATCAAATATGAATATCCATTTAAAAAATAATGTTTAAACAAATAAATTAATGTGTGTTTGTGTGTGCATGCGCACATGTATATTTGTCCTTTTTTACAAATTCAATTTGATGTTATCTTATTTTTATTTATTATAATTGCAGAGTATTCCAGCCAGCTTCCTCCGGAGGGAGGCACATTTTACCAGGCTGAGACAATGGACTCCTCACGCATGCACTACAAGAAATCTTGGCCTCCAATTCTCTACGCCTTATCTATCTGGTTGAATGAAGCTGGCTTTGCTAGTGTTAACAGTGAATTGGAAGGAGACAGCAACAAGCAGAAGAAGCTGGCAAAGAATATCCCCTACACTGCCACCATGCCAGCCAACATGAACCCAGAGGAGGTTAATTCTGATCGTCTTTATTTGATACTTGGTTAGTAATATTTATAGGCCTTTCCTTTCTCCCTCGTTTTTGCTCCCCCTCTTTTGTCCTCCCTTCTTCCCAACTAAACATTTGATAAAGGATTGTGTGCATGTGCTTATTTTCTGATTTGTCAGAAGGCTGCAAATCTGGGGCAACTTGTGAGGATCAAACTTACTATTCAGTAGTAACTGATATGCAAACAAAATAATAATTCTGCTGTCATTCCTACAAGATGTGCTGCTCCACCATGATAATACCTGGCTACAGTCTCTGGAAGATATTCAACAACTTTCTGAGCTGACACAATCACCAAACCTGTCCTCCATTCAACATATATATTGGATATGATGGAACAACTCCTGACTCGTTCAGTTACCCCTCCTACAACACTTTCTGAACTTTATCAACAAGTGCAAGTGGGATGGAATAATATATCATAGAATGGTAACTGCAGTCTATACAGCATGTGAGAATACAGGCCAGTGTTAAAACCCAAGCAGAATATACAGCATATTTATATGTTGTCAAGAGTACTGATATGTGTACATATTGATCTATATATGTAACATTTGCAGTATATCTTGAGTAAATCCAAACACATATTCAGAGAGTTGTAACTTTATTTGCTATCAGAATTTATTTCATTAGAACAAATTTTTTTTTAGACTAAATGGGATTCAGACTAAGTGATCGAAAGTTTCTTGACATCTGATTAGAGCTTTATTTTCTTAAGTAATGTTCTGATCTGTTCAGAGATTTCATGTTCCGGATGATGTTGCCTGCAGTTGTGAAGAATCCTTTCCCTTACGAGAATGTGTTGTACTCTTTTCACTACCCTTTTTGTTCTCCTGGAACTGACTGATGTCTTGATTGTTAAGCCTGGTGGAACTAGTTTTCGGTCTCTACATAGATATTCCAGTCACAACATTGGTCAGTTCCAGTAGAGAACAAAGGGATAGTGGAAAAGCAGGAAATGAACTCATGATGAGAAGGATGCTACTGGAGGAAACATCTGCTGGAACATGAAATCTCCAAACAGACGAAGACATTACTTAATAAAAAAAATCTTCAAATCAGACAAATAAGATATAGTGAGCTAAAGCTAGTTCCACTATGGTGAAGGCTTAATTTTTTTTTACTTTATCCTTATAAAAACTTAGATTTTAACTAATTTCATTTCAGTTCAGTTTTTATTTATAGATTTTTTGTTTTTTTTCATTGTTTACATGTTTCACATTGTTTCATGATTTGTACCGTCCTGTGTATGATGATAAACTACATCTGTGTCCTGGGTAAGATGATAAACTATGTCCGACAGTAAGGCCTCTGATTAAGAGGTTTTGAAGAGCATGTAACCACATCTTAATTGTTGGTGCTCCCAGGTACTCCCTGACCTGGAGTGGTAGTACCTGTTTGGGTCCCAGCTATGGGCAAATAATCAATCCCTAAACTGGAATCAAAACACTGTTAAAGTGTAAAAATAGGTTTTAATGTCAGAAATACTTTTTTTATAAAAATTATTACCAGCAATACATTACTAGCAACAATACATTTTTGAAGAAGAAAAAATATTGCCAGCAATACATTTTTGAAGAAGAAAAAATATTGCCAGCAATACATTTTTGAAGAAGAAAAAATATTGCCAGCAATACATTTTTGAAGAAGAAAAAAAAATATTGCCACATTTTGAAGAAGAAAAATATTGCCACAATTTTTTGAAGAAGAAAAAATATTGCCAGCAATACATTTTTGAAGAAGAAAAAATATTGCCAGCAATACATTTTTGAAGAAGAAAAAATATTGCCAGCAATACATTTTTGAAGAAGAAAAAATATTGCCAGCAATACATTTTGAAGAAGAAAAATATTGAAGAAGAAAATTTGCCAGCAATACATTTTTGAAGAAGAAAAATATTGCCATACATTTTGAAGAAGAAAAAATATTGCCAGCAATACATTTTTGAAGAAGAAAAAATATTGCCAGCAATACATTTTTGTCAGCATTAAATATCTCATTGAGGTTGATATGCCGTAAAATAAAACAAACCAAACCATTATTTGTAAGAATGGACAATAAACTGAAATAGCTTGCTTGTATATTGTATCAAATTTTTATTTTTTATTTAAACATTTTCCAAAACTGTAATCATGAAGATTCTGGTAGCACCAGGCGACCAATTCTCAAGATAAACAAAATCACTTGTAGGATACTTTGTACACTCATACAGGTTTAGATTCTACAACATGTTTATTTTTTCTAATCTTTTACAGGAATTTGCATGGAGTCATTGTGCTGCCCAACATCTCTTCTTTCTGAGGAAACGGTGAACACCTGCCTGCGGGCTTTGCACATTCTTCTGGACTCTCAGTGGCCACGAAAACAGATTGGAGAAGATATGATTTTGGCCAAGGAACTCCTTAACGTCATGCACAGGTCAGTGTTCTGTCTTCCATTTCTAAAGATTTCTATTGTTTTCACTCCACTTATTGAGTAAAACACCGAGATTTCATGAGAGGTTGATAAAACCATGAAACAAAATGACCACCCAAATCTTTGTGATTTTGAAGTGTCAGTCTATAAGGTCTAATGAAGGATTATCTTTATAGGATTAACTTGACTGAAAATATTTTTAATCATTGATTTCATGAAAAAGTTGTATACAGATGATAGTTTAGACCAGGGGTTGGTAACTATTTAGAGCAGGCCAGGCAGCTATGCAACGTCTTGAAAGATGGCCATAATATCAAATGTACTATAATAAAATGTCTCGATTTCAGACAGCTCTGTTCAGAAGTCTGCCTTGTTCTGGAGGCTTAAAGAAAAAAACAAAGTTAATGTTATATTATTTAAACAAGTTTACTTATTTTACTGCTGAAATAACAGGATAACAATTAACACAATCAACAAAAAATGCAAAATCCTTACTACAAATGAAATATAGTTAGAAATGACAAATTATTTAATGTGGCACTTGTTTCTGCTTAATGTTTAATAACTTCTTCACATCAGGTGAAATATCTGTTGATGACAGGAGCAAAAAAGCATCCAGGTGGTCATCACCCGACCTTGTTCTTAAGATGTTGGTATATTTAATTTTCAAAAAAAGTCATTCACAAGCACATGTACTTCCAAATAATGATACCATCATTTTCAAATTATTCTATGGGTTTATATTTTCCGCTTGGCAAAACATATTTCTTGTAGAAGTCAGCAGTTGATTCGGAATAAAATTTTGATTTAAAAAAAATTTCTTGCATTGTAAGTCAATTAACTCCAACTGGTATTTTCTGCCATTCACTCTACAAATCAATGGGATAATTAATATCCAGGTGTTAAGCTGATGGGTCGGATGTGGCGTGGGGGTTGCCAACCCCTCCTTTAGACATTTATGAATGAGTTGGATATCATACATGATATCCATATGAGATCATTTAAGAGCATGATTTGTGTTTTCAGATCAATATTTTGTTTTTGTAATGCCTTACAGTGTTGAACAAAACTACTTCTAGTGCAACCAAAGTTGCAAGAAAACATTTGTTAATAATCCCAGTTGGTTTTTACTTATAATAATTTGGGTCATTTTTATCTCACTTTAAAAAAAATGTCTTTTAAAAACACATTGGATAAGGAATTATTACTTATTGAAGATCTCCTCAAATCATACTTATTATAAAACCCAGGTTGTGTGTGTGTGTCTGTACGCTTATATATTGGATCGGATTTCCTACATTTTTCAACCGATTTCAACAAAACTTCACAGGACTACATAAAATTACCTTGCGGTGGTTCAGACAGCGCCAAAAATTGGAAACACACAATTGTTTTTGCATGAAATCAATTTGAATACACGATTAAGAGGCATCACTGTCAAGAATGTAAGGGGGGACAACTTATATCGAGTTATACTTATTATAAAACCAAGGTTGGTTGTGTGTGCGTGTGTGTGTTCCTTTATATATGGGATCGGATTTCCTACATTTTTCAACTGATTTCAACAAAACTTCACTTTTTTTTTGGCAGTTAGTGTTTCTTATTGTCTTGCACACTTTTTTTTTATTTTTACATTCAGAATGCTTTAAAAATTCCATTTACAAGGCAATTGTTTATAATAAAATTCTATTCAATCGGTAGACTCATAATGATTGAAAACAATGTTTTTGTTTGAGTTTGACTAATTTATAAAAAAAAACGAAAAAAACAAACAAAATTTAATTAAGACATGCGTGTCTTGTCAACCTTAAACAATAATCTTTGTCAATTTTATTTTTCAGTCTTTATGATGGTTGATACTTGATCTATCTCTTACTGTTACATCCCCAGGCAACGCCGGGCTCTACTGCTAGTAATTGATATAAAAAATACTAAAAGAACTCTTGTACAAGACTAACAATAAAACATAACAAGAATCCTGGTACAATTCAAATGTCTGCCAGTTATATATAAATTATATTATAATTCTGCATTTTCCTTAGTTAAACTTGGAATTGGATTTTGGAGAACCAAGTTCCAATTCCAGTCAAGTTCATTATATTCACTTACACATAAACACACTTGGGAAAGGTATGAATCCCCCCCCTTCTTCTCTCCTACTATGGGTTAATTAGTAAGACTTGTATCCCTAAACCATTATCTCAAAAATATTTCTTACAATCTAAAAATATTTTCTGGCTTTAAATAACTTGTGAAAGGCTAAGTCATAAAAAACAAATCAATCAACCTTGGTAAAGATATGAATCCACCTCCTTTTTCTTACTAGCCATGAGTTAATTAGTAGGACTTGTATCAGCAAATTATTATCTTCAAAAAATACTTTCTGGCTTTAAATAACCTGCAAAAGGTTGATAAGTCATAAAAAACAAATTGGTCAATCAATCCATAGTTAGCCCATATGCTACATTCAGTCATTAGCTTAGATAAATAATGACTTATCATTTTGATTGTGAGGAAAGACGGTAATTGTTTTGATTGCAAGCAAAGACAGAAATAAAAGAAAGGGAAGATAGAGGAGGTGATAATGTTCTTGTGTGTTTGTCTTTAGTTAAAAGGAAAATTTTGTCAATTTGAAATCTTTTCATTTGTACCCTCTTACTTTAAATAATGGCATGAATTAATATTTATGATTATTATTGCAATATTTTGTTAAAGTTGTTAAGCTCAAATATTTAATGAGGCAATAGGGAAATTTCTACGGAGATTTTGTAGTTATTGAATTCACAATAAACTTATTCAATTAACTTAAGATGCATCAGAAAATTCAAATAAGAAAACAGAAATCTTCACATATATATTTATATATTTGAAGTTTTATCATAATAATAATTTTGCTGATTCAAAGCCACTAGTATTCAACCAACTGTTAAGTCGTTTGTACATGTGCTTTTAATAGCTTGAAACATGGGCCATAAGGACTATGGTAATACTAATCAGAAAGAGAACCAACTCGATCCGATGACCTCCCAAAATAAGTCTGCACACAAACTCGGACAGCATTCTGAACCTCACACTTTATTTCACCACAATTTTAAAGAATATACGAATAATAATGAAACCGTTGATAGCAATCAGAAAGAGACAGCTGAAATTTTTGGAACATACTAAAGAAAGGCAGTTTGGAGAGTTTAACACAATAAAGAAAATCACAAAGTAACCAATTTGAGAAGTTTGAAGAAAAAGAGAAATAAGTAACATGTAGACAAAGAGGGACTGTAAATGAGCAAGTATTGCTAACAGTAGCAAGAAGGAAGCTGTAGAGAGTCATAACCACTCACATTCTGAAGAGACATGTTGTATGGTGATATGAAAATAAAAAAAATTCTTTAACTGTACTTGAGAATCTAATTTCTACTTTATGGTAATGATCAACTACTTGAATGGGGCTTAGAAAATTCTCGCCATATGACGTAGTACATTGACAGTTTCTGTAACTACCAATACTATATTGGAAAGATTGTAATTTAATTTTCTGGCAAACATGGACCTTCATGCCTGCAAAAAAATGCAATGTTTAAATGACGGCTTTCCCCACTGCTTTTATTTTAACTCCTTTCATTTTTTGACAATGTTTATTGTTTTAAAGAAGCAATGATTAGAACTCCAATAAAACAAACATGATGAAAATGAATTTATAAATTTTCTTTGTTCTTGAGAATTTATAAGAAAAATGATAAACCCTATTTATTTATTATATTATTTATTAGAATGGTTGGCAAAACATCGGCTAATTGCCAATTGATTCAAATTCCATAAAATGGCAAATAATAAGTATTCCCTTTTAGCTAGTACACATTTTAATAATTTAGTAAATGTTTATAAATTAATGGATACAAAATTGTTTTCTATTTACTTTGTAAATTGCTAAATAATAAATATTGCATTGCATTAGTCTTAATAAAATTGTATTAGTTTTTAGAATACTGTTATTATAAAATCTAATAAATAGTTTAATATTTTTGTTATAAATTCTCAAGAACAAAAAAAACATGTATAAATTCACTTTCATGTTTAGGCTTTATTGCAATTCTAATCATCACGTTTTGAAACAAACATTGCCCAAGAGTAATTAAAAGCAATGTCATGGTAAAAAACGTCCTTTTGACACGTCATTTTTTTTTTGTAGGCACAAAGGTCCATGTTTGCCAATTTTCCCTTGTTAACAAAGTCTAGTTCTTTATATTATCACAGTGTTTCTGCCTATCACTGGTAAATGATTTAGACAGCACCTTGTAAACAACATCCTAGCATTTAAAAATGGTGGTGCCAATGAAGAAATATTGTGCATATATTTTTGAGGAAATCTGCAATATTTTTACAAGTTCTGGGTTTTCAGACTTTGGCAATTTGTAAAGGGTTGATAAAAGCAGTGAAAGTAATGACTCTGCTAAAGTGAAGAGATATTTCACTAATATGATGTCATAAAAAATATTTTGACTCAGATAAGGAATCAGTTCATGATTCAAGACAATTCATTGATGGAGAAGTAAATTATCAATTAAAGCAATGTTTACCTTGAAGCAGTCAACAAGATATTTCACTATTAGATGACATGATAATATCTAAGAAGTGAAAGAGAGAAATATGGCATTTTCCCCAAACAATTTAAAACATTGTCTTTATAACAAACTCTAGTCATACATATTTTCATAAAATGGCAAGATTTTCAAGCACTTAGTAAGCAATGTTTGGACAGTAACAAAAATTAGTGGCACCTATGGTTAAATGCTATATTTCTAAAGAACTTTGATATTTTTGCAATATTTATCTGCCGACTATTGTAGATCCCAAACATCTACACAAATGTGAGGGTGTCTATGATCCAACTTTCTGGAAGTTGAACACCATCTCCACAAGGTCAAACCAGGCGTCATGTTTCTGTTGGAAACTGGTCTTAACCTATTTATCCTATTTCAGGATTTCGCAACCTCAGGGTACTCACTCTTAATAGTACAGTATAACTCTCAAAAATACCACAGCCATGGACTCAGTGCTTATATTAAGGATGGGTTACCATATGGCAAAGACCCCCAAAATTCGGAACTGGATTTCCCATTCATGTGTTTTTGTATGGCCCTCATCAATAGTATGGCCTTCATCTTCATTGTCTATCGTCTACAGGGTGATGGAATTGTAATGTTTGACAAAATACAGGGTTGTCCAAAAGTCTTGTCAGCTACTCCTAAAAAATAATTAGAACAAGAAGTAATACAATGCACATGTACTGGATTCAGTTTATTCACTTTCATTGACACTGTCACACGTCGATAAAGTCTGTATGAACACCATCATTTTCATAGCACAAAATGATGCAGTGCCATGTCCTGTGTGATATTTTACAAAGCTGTGCTTTGTTGATGGTTGCAAAGGCTCTCTGAACAGTGTCTTTCAACTGATAGGTATTCCGGTATCGTTCATATGAAACTCTCTCCTTGATAATACTCCACATAGCGTTGAAATAGAAAATTGACAAGATTTTCAGACCACTCTGTAGGTGAAAAAATTGATATTTTCTCTGATCATTCTTTTAGCTAGCATTCATATTTGTAGTGATTTCAGTATTTACTCCATTCAATCAGAACTGACAAAGGCAGCCCTGTCACAAAAAAATGTAAATTAAAGTGTGTGTGTGTGTATATATATATATATATATATATATATATATATATATATATAATGAAAATATATAGAAAATAGGAAGGAACTGGTTAGGTAAATAGTCCAAAGTTCCTTAGTATTTTTGTTATTATTTTTAAAAAATAGTGCTCGATACAAAAGTAGAGCATAAATATGTAAAGCTTGGGATGACCCATGCCCTTTGTGCCTCCATGAAAAATTACACATTATTAAACTTCTAAATAATAATAATCTATTAAATAATAGACACGAGATAACGGTTTTTTGTAGGCATCATCAGATTTTTGGTTTGAAATAAAAAAAATTATATAACTTGTTTAACAAATAACCCAATCATCAGATTCATAGTAGAAATTATTAACTACAAACTTCATAATCCATAGCCCAAATTAGTAGTTTAAATACCTTACATAAAAGATAACCCTTTATGAAGTCGTCAAAAAACAAACGTTACGAAAGTTTTTTTTTTTTATGCACAATTCCCTTCCATAATAAAATAAAATAAATAAATAAATCTCCATAGACAAGCCAACTTGACGAAAGCTTAATACATCTTCGTTTCATTTTTGACACCCTCACCTTCCCCCGACTTGACACCTTGAAAGTATCTCTATACCGCTACTCATCATTAACACCCTACACTCGCCTACCCATTTTAGACAATTCGCCCTAGCTGTTACCATGGTGATTTTGATTTCAATTTTTAAAACAAGTAAATTTCAGATATACGTTATTCCAACAAAAATTTTGCTTGAAGATGGAACGAGCCCTTTTAATTTCAACTCAATTTAATTTAAAGGATTATATTGAAGTTTTCGCTCTTGTTTTGAAACATGAGACCTCTTATGTAGCGATTTGGAATCATATTTTTAAATAAATAATTATATATATATATATATATATGTGTGTGTGTATGTATGTGTGTGTATATATATATATATATATATATATATATATATTTCTGTAGTTCACTGCTACCAGCAAGCAGAAAATTTTTTTTTCTCCTGATGATGGCCATGTTGGCTGAAAAACTAGTCGAAATCTAAATGAAATAATAATAATATACAACCCAGTGAGTCTAAATAATTTTTATTGTTCTCTCTCTCTCTCTCTCTCTCTATATATATATATATATATATATATATATATATATATATATAAAAAATGTCCCAGCCTCTTTTGGTTAAGTAAAGAATTCTTTTTTTCATCGTTGATTTCTTTTCTTCCAAAACAGAATCCTGTTGACCAGGGAAAATGTCCAGACTCATTTATTAGTTATGGATGTTGTACGGCAAGTGATTAAAGCCAGCCTAGAAAATCTGGATGCTGAGAGAAAATGTTCTAAAGGTAAGCATAAAGATAAGTAATTTCTTTAATACTTTGGTAATACACTTTAATGCAACTGGAAGCATCTTGTAAATTTCAAATTTGACACTGAGCTCCATGTTCTCTAAAGTTCTCAGTATCATTATTTTATGAATTCTGCTAAATAGTATCTTATGGTTTTGTTTCCAACACATTCCCATTTCCCTGTCTTGCAGTCTTTCTTATTTGGATATTTAAACTTCTAAACAATTCATTGGATGCTATCTGAAGTAAGCTTAAGAATGGCTCAGTTGAAATATTGATTGCAAAAATAAATAGAAAAAGATAAAAAAGAAAATATAACTTTATTTACATTATTCGGACTATTCTCCTCATCTTTGTCGCCATATTTATCACAACGTTTCGGCCGTTTCAAAATATAACTTGATCATTTTTTTTTTTTTTCTTCTTTATCATAAAAGCTCTAAAATGCTTGATGTTTTTCATTAGTATCCATCAAAGCTCTTTCTCTCTGAGTGAGAGCAAACAAACTTAATAATATATGTATATTAAACTCAATAATTTTGTTTTGATGTGAACTCACTCCCCAAATATTATGTTCTACATTGATTTTTTTTTTTTTTTTCATATTTCAATCTTTTGGCAATATTAACCATTTGTTCATACAAAGCTGCAAAAATCTGGCAAATTGACTAATCTGCAACTAAAGAAAAGATGCATATCTTTAAAAGCAAACTTATTAAAACGAATATAATAGGGTAATTAAGAGCAAAGTAAAGGGAAAAGTAGAAGAAAAATAATAGAGTAGGAGACTGAACTTTCTAGTCTTTCTAATATATATATATATATATATATATATATATATATATATATGTCTGATGATTGCTAAAGTGTGAAACCCAGGGTCACAAACTCACATCTATCCAACCAAATATGTTAGCTCTATCTCTGATATTGAGCGCTTTTCTAATAAGTACCGCGCATATAATATATAAATAATTATACATAATTATATTTATTTATATTTATATACACTTTTCACACACACACACATATATATATATATATATATATATTATTATTATATTATTTTAATACTTATACTCTGGTGGTGTGAAAAAAACATGGATAACACAATTTGTAAATAAAAATATATTTGAACAAACCAATATCATGGAAAAAAAATTCAGTAAAGAAAAAAATAAAGACATCCATGTTGGTCAAAGATAATCAATCAGCACTGCAATGCCTAGTCAAAAGAAAAAACACCGACAATGTAAATTAAGTAAGAATGTAAAAGTGCTCAATACAATAAGCAGAGCAAAATCTAAAAAACCCTAGTGAGCCAGAACCTACCTACCAAGGTTTCACTTAATGGATCTTCAGGGTTCTACTGGCTAGTAGCCTATAGTACCCTGACCGTTTGTGAGAAAGGTTGAAATGTTTTACATTTCTTAGATCAAATTTCTGTTAAAATTTGATTGCAAACTAACACTACAAATTGAGATTTTAGCAACAAAATGAAAATGGAATTCATTAATTTTTTTCTCCTCTATTTTGGGCTCCCATATTTTAAAATTCTGAACATTCTTTTGGTGGGTACATGTTTTTTCTAATTTCTGAAAAAAATTTTTTCATCATTTCAGAAAACAATGCCCAGACCCCAAGCAAAGCAGGCAGCACAGAATCTATGGACACCATTGATAGCAGCTATGTGTTGGGGGAGGGAGGCGAAAGCGGTGAGATTGTGATGGGCAAGTCTGTGGTGTACGCCACTTTGGAGGTGTGTCTTTGCGTGTTGGTGCGCCAAATCCCTGCTCTCAATCCCACCGCTGCTAACACAGGTTTCCAAGTGCCAACCCATTTGACCAAAATGACGGACGAAGCCTGTCAGATCATTTCTTCAGTTGTCTTAGTCATGGTTGAACTGCCAAATCTTTGTTCTCCTGCTGGTAAGTAATATTTGTTAGTCATATTTGTTAGTCACATTGGAAATAAACAAAAGTATTGTTAGGTAAATTCTAATCTTCTATGTTGCTGGCTATTTATCTAGAGCTCCTTAATAAAATCCAAAGGAGAATCAGCAATATTATTGGTCCTGATCTGGCAACTTGGCTTTAGTCACATTTGTTCAAGTTGCTTCCCTGTGCCTTTTCTGTAAATACTTTCATGGTAATTGTTGGGATGAGCTCCTCACTATGATTCCAAAACTCTTTATGAATTTAAGTACTAGGCTAGCATTGAGATTTCATTAAATTACATTTGAGCTGGCTAGATGTAACTGTAAATTCTATGCTAATGATTAATTTTCTTGCACTTCTCACACGCTTACCAGCCAACTTTAATCTTCAAAAATTTAAATGCAATGTCAATCACTATCTACTGTCTTCCTGATTACTCTTCTTTTGTTCTTGCTCTTTAGCAATGTTTCTGTTTATAACTCTTCTACACCCAGTAACCCCTTATGTCTCAGTGGCTTTACTGTCTTGCTTGGGGTGAAATCGATTTAAAAAAAAAAAAAAAAGACATCACAGCTTTCATTGAAGTACTTGGTAGAGATGTTGATTTTTTTTTTGTTTTTTTTTGGTGGGGGGGTTCAATATCATCTTTATCTCCACTATGAATAAAGTAAGGGGGCGGGGTTGAAAAGTTATTGCAAAGGTTAAAAACTAGGTGTGAAAATTAGAGAAAAACAAAAAACCAGGCGAAAGGAAGCTAAAAAAATCTAGGAGGGAGGAGAAAGGGGCATAAAAAGGCTTGTTTGCTTGCTTATAATACTCTTTAAATTCCTTGCGGGACATAGGGTCACAAGATATCATTGTGGTTTCTATAAAAAGGTTGTTTTCAAGTGAGTAGGTTGTTAGTCTACTGCACAACCTGGAGGATCAGGTTTTGAATTCACAGTTTTCTTTCTCCTAGGCCAGTTGCCAACCATTGCTATAGAACCCTGTCTGTCCTGCTATTTACCCATAGGTGGGGGGTGAGGAGAAGAGAATTCATACCTTTCCCAAGAGTATTAGCACGTAAAACAAACAAAACCTTAATGTTTTTACCTGTAACCTACAAATGTCTGTGATTAAACAGTTATAAATAACCCAAGATTTTAACCAGTTTTTATAATTTTTCTGAGGTGAATTTTCAAGCATTGTCCACTTTCATCTCCCACCATATTTTTTCAAATTTTCTGTCATTTGGGGCCCTCATTTTCACATATATTAAAGCATTTTACTCTTCTCTCTTTAGAACATGATTTTTTTTTTTTTTTTTTTTTTACATTTTCTGTCATTTGATGCTTTCATTGTCACATATTATAAAACATTTTGTTCTCGTCTCTTTAGAACATGACTTTTTGTCTAGTCTTTTATTCTTTATCTCTTTGTAGGCAGTGTGACTATTCTTCCAACCATTTTGTACCTGATCACCAGTGTTCTTCGAGAGACTGCAGCCAGATCCGCCGAGCGTAAATCACCTGTCATTGTGTCCGCATGCCTGCAGTCTCTTAAGATGCTCTGTGCTTCTTACTTCAATAAAGATGACACTGTTGCCAATGACTGGATGAAGATGTTGCAGAGTTCACTGGCCACTATATTGGATTTTTCTCAGCCTGGTAATTTGGGACCCTCTCTTTTTAGCATGTCACCTTCATTATCTCACAATAAGATATACACTTGTATCCTTTTTTTTTGGCTGTTTTTGATGGGGTTTCAACTAATTTTTTTTTTTTTTTTTTTTAACAAAATATTTTTACTATTTTTATTTTATTTCTAGCTTCACCCAGTAGCATAGCATGGGCAGAGCCAAAGAGACAATTGTCCGGTGTACTAAATTTTCTGGGGCACAAAAAAATTAAAGGCTGAAAAAATACGTATGAAAGTAGAACTTATAACAGCTCATGGCTAAGAAGGAGATGCAATAGTTTACATTGCCTCAGGTGCTCCAGACCCCACCTTACACCATTGGCTTCACCCCATTTTATTGTTAGATATTTACATAACTCTCTGAATCAATACATTCTTCTTCAATATTTTTACTTACCTTACTAGTTTTATTCAGTCTTGTTTCGTTTCATCAGAATATTCTAGATTGATATACTCATCATTACTACTATTATTTTATTATTAGTTTTATACAGTCTTATTATTGCTATTTGTTATTACAGTGGTCTTGATCAATACTTTCTTCATTATTAATGCATAATCCTGACATTTTTTTATGGATACTATACTATTTTTTTTAAGTAATCCTCACATTGCGAAATGTGAAAAGATTTCTTAAATTAAATTTGCCTGCCTTAAATCTTCATAGTGAAGCCAAAACCAATTTTATGTATTCTAATTATAAAAATATATTTAAAATTAATTTTATTTTGAAAAGGGTCACAAAATATATTTAAAATTAATTTTATTTTGAAAAGGGTCACAAAATATATTTAAAATTAATTTTATTTTGAAAAGGGTTACAAAATATATTTAAAATTAATTTTATTTTGAAAAGGGTCACAAAATATATTTAAAATTAATTTTATTTTGAAAAGGGTCACAAAATATATTTAAAATTAATTTGGTCTGAGAATGTTTCAAATTTGATTAAAACTGAAACTTGTAACAGACAAAGATTTATTAATGTATCTGCGATTTCTAAGTCAATATTGTGACTCATTACCCAAACTTTGAAAACAAATCATGATGGGTAAAAAAAAAATATTGAATTTGTTCTCTCACTAATTACACGATCTCCTGTGTATTATAAACAAAAAGTGAATCATATTTTCACATAGATTATTCTTATACATTGACAAATTAAGAAATGAGACTACTCTGATGAGCAACTAAGTTATCTCCCTTGAACTTTTTTTTTTGTTTGTTTGTCAACTGAACAAAAATGCTGACTCCATTATATTTAGTTGTAAATCAATTTTTTTTACTCTTACCTCTTTTTTCAAGTTAATGCATTTTAGTGTTACTTTATTTCAGTAACTACAATGCATTATTTTGGCTGCTTTTACTTACAGATATACAAAAATAGACTTTAAATCTTATATAAATAAGTTTAAGTAAAAAGAAACTTCTCTAACATAAAAATGAAATTTACTCTTGATTCCCCCCTGCTCTTGGCAATTCATTTTTTAAAATATTTCCAGTCGAGATGTCCTTGTTCCACCTTTTCCACACTTACTAATATTCTCAAAGAGTTCCAACCTGGACAATTCCATGATGCATATTCTGAAATATTCTTTTGGACTTTGTGTTTGTTAGTCAAAATCAAGACATTTTTACAATGCACTCTTGACATGTATCCATGGTTTTCTTTCTTGTTCTAATGAGACATCTTTGAAATGCATTCAAGTATTGATCAAAACATAAAAGCTTCTTTTTATTTCTTTTTTTTTTTTTTTTTATCATTTGCAGTTTTGCACATGTAAATAACAATTAGGTATGTTATTGCATATTTTAAACAAAAAGTTATCCTCCCAAAATGATTTTGAATTTGTCCAATTAGAATGAAATGGGTCCTATTACAGCTATTTCCATTTTCCATAGATTTGGTTGTAATATTAATACTTTAATTAAGTTTAATATGGTCATAATAGCAGAATTTTTCATCTTTTTTCCAACCCCACCACACATATTTTAACATTTCCTGTCCTCCACCTTGTATTTGGAACTCTTTAATACTAATGACGATTTGAGTAATAGATTTCATTCATTTGATGATTACAAATGATACTATATATATATATTTTTCTTTTGCCTCTAGGTGATGACAAACCTGGCCTTGATGAAAGTACTTTAATCTTGACCCTGGCTGTGTTCACCATGTCCAGTCCGAAAGAAGTAACAGCAGTACCAAATTTGATGAACCCGTGTCTGGATATATTTAAAGAAGCCTGGGATTCCAAAAATGTTGAGGTGAATAAATCTCTCATTATTCTTTGTCTTAATTAGCATCTCCTACATTTGTATGTTCATTTAGAATTGTCTGACAGTACAATTTCTTCACATAACTAGCACTTTCCTCAGTATCCATACAAGACTCCAATACTGCTGCAGTTTGGACAATCTCAGTTCTTCAACAAGCCATTTCCTCTAATCTTACTTTGCATATAATTTTGAGAGTTCCAAGTTACTTTTTTTTGTCATATAACTTCAAGCAAAGCAATAAAGCCACTAAGATGCAAGAGGTTACTGAGAGTGAAGAAAACTGAGAAAAACTTTAATGAGGAAAAAGGGCAATAAAAAGAACAGGATTCAAGGAGACAGAAGATTCTTTTAATCATTTCACCTCCAGGAAGATGATAAAGCCACTAAGATGTAAATGGTTACTGAGAGTGAAGAAAACTGAGAAAACATTAGTGGGGAGAAAAAGGACAATAAAAAGAACAGGATTCAAGGACACAGAAGATGATGATTAATATTGTATTTAAATTTTTTAAGATCATAGTTGATAGGGAAGCAAGAAGCTGGAAGATAGTTCTATATGCAAGAAATGTGAGAGAAGAAACTATTAGAATAGAACCTACAGTTACATCTAGCAATTTCAGCAGTAAAATTATGAGACTTAACTGGCAATCTAGTAATGTGCTTCAGTTTATAAAGTTGATGTACCAAAGAGTAAAGCTCATCAGAACAATTACCATAAACATATTTACACAGGGTGTGGCAGAAATACCTCCCACATAAGCCTCCAAGAAATGCCTCCCAGAAATGCCTCCCGCATAAGCCTCCCAGAAATGCCTCCCGCATAAGCCTCCCAGAAATGCCTCCCGCATAAGCCTCCCAGAAATGCCTCCCAGAAATAAGCCTCCCAGAAAATGCCTCCTCCCAAGATAAGCCTCCCAGAAATGCCTCCCCAGATAAGCCTCCCAGAAATGCCTCCCGCATAAGCCTCCCAGAAATGCCTCCCGCATAAGCCTCCAAGAAATGCCTCCCGCATAAGCCTCCAAGAAATGCCTCCCGCATAAGCCTCCAAGAAATGCCTCCCGCATAAGCCTCCAAGAAATGCTTCCCGCATAAGCCTCCAAGAAATGCCTCCCGCATAAGCCTCCAAGAAATGCCTCCCACATAAAGGTTAGACATTAGTGGCAATGTTGTCTTCATCTAGTTAATGCCTTACCATTATGTGTGAATTATTTCTGCTGCACCCTGTAGAATAGGTAGAGAATGCATGTTATGCTGGTGGGAAAGTGATTGAAGCTGAGATGCCAGAACAGAACCAATAATATTGTAGATTCTTCTTGGGATTTTGTCAAGAGTTTCTAGATACATATCAGATGTGAACCAGATCTGCCAACATTATTCAATGCATGGACAAATAGTAGACATATAAAGGCACAAGATGAATTTGGGTGAGAAAGCTTGCCTAACACAACACAGTGAACCAACTTTCTTTGTAGCAAGCACTTTAATAATGACAATTAAATGACAGGTTTTCCTGTCTCCACCTCGCTGATTAAGCAACAAGCTATTCTGTCCCTCCTTGTTAGTCAAGCAACTGTTTGTCATACTAAATACTAATATACTAAATACTTATTTATTTTAAAATGTTTTTCTGTTTTTTTTTTTTGTAGTTGCAATTGAAATGCATCCAGACATTCATTTCTATTCTACAACATACGGACCGTGTTGTCTACACCCCCTTCATCTACGCCTTAGCTCCAAGGATCATTGAATATCTGTACACCATCAGCACTAATCGCCCTGACAACGATACCCAGCTCACCCTGGTCTTTGAAGCCATCAAAATGCTGGAGACGCTCATTGAGTTGGCTGACGATGAGAACCGTAAGTATATTTGTTTTGTTTTTTGATGGCAGTTGTTGAACTGTATTGAAAATCTTATCTTTGTTGTCTCCTTAGCAACAAAAAACTTTGCATATGATCTGTTTTTTGTTTGTGGGTGTTTATTATTGTCACCCAGCAAAAGCAGCACATAGTAGCAAGATTTTTGTAAGCATAATACCATTAAAATGCTTTAACTTGTAAAATAACACAATTTCAATCCAATTTACTACTTAATAATAGTGTGAGGCCTGTTTTCATGCTCCCCCCCACACCCAAATTGTAAGGATCTCATGCTTGTTTGTGTTTGTTTTACAAAAGCTGAAGGGGAAAATCCTTTCAAAATTGAGAGAGGGCAGGAAAGAGTATGAAAAAAAATTGCTGCATAAAACAATACTGTTATTTTTTATTTTATATTGGGTTGGTGCATAATTATCAGGTGTTTTTAAAACAATATTTATTATGAAAAAAGAAACATAACAATTCAATAATAACATTTTTAAATGATTATTCGGGAATGTATGATTATCGACATGCATGTTTATAATTATAATAAAATAAAATTCTTATTAAAAAAAGTAAACAAAACAGCAATTCTACAAAAATGCATGATAATTATGCATCAACCATATATATATATATATATATATATATATATATATGAAATAAGTGTCATTATTTCACAGGTATCATTATTTTGCACAAAAATGATTA
Organism: Acanthosepion pharaonis; assembly: GCA_903632075.3. NCBI lineage: Eukaryota > Metazoa > Mollusca > Cephalopoda > Sepiida > Sepiidae > Acanthosepion > Acanthosepion pharaonis. The sequence goes on along the minus strand of CAHIKZ030004146.1, from coordinate 3,059,765 downwards.
ATCTTTGAATTCTTTCCTCCTCTTTCCTCCTGCACATTTTTACAAAAAACAATTCCTTTTTTTAAATTGTAATCATATATATTTAAAAATCATTTAATACCAGACTCCTGCTAATTAGGGATTTATAAAAGTACAAGTAAAGCTAACTTTAAATATTGTTGGCATTTGATCATTTATGGAATAGTCTTATTTATTTTCAAATGTATAAATTATATAGATAGCAAGTGACTTGACATCATACTAAACTTTGTTGGTGTTTAAGCTAGTGTGTGATAAAATTGTTTTTATTGCTCCAGTATGTTAGCATTCTGAAGCTGGAGGGTTTTATGTCAAAGAAACTTAAAGCCTTTGTAGCCACCATGTTCAAGAGTGAAATCAGCATGCGAGTTGGATTTACATGAAAAGCTTAAACATCAACTTAAATTATGCTATTTTCTCAGAAAGATTTGATGGAACAGAAGTTAATGGAATTCTTTTTATCTGTTGTAATTTTGATTTTCTTACAAAAATGTATAACTGTTAAGCAATAATTGTAATAATTTCCTCTTGGATATTTGCAGCTTATTAATAACACTTGTAATATGTTCAACACTGAAGGACATCAATTAACATTTCACTACTTGTAAATTGATGTCTATCACAAGACTTTAATATGGATGTCTTGTATAGAGCCCAACTTGTTCAGAAACGTCTCTCAAGCATATACAAGCGCTTTCTAAAATCAATGATTAAAAATTACTTTTAGTGAATAAAACCTGTAGGTCTTAGCAAGGACCATCCTTCTTCAAACTCCGTGAACTGGTGCTACAAAATCACAATTAAAGAACCATATAGCAGGACTTTCAATAGCAGCAACAACTAAAATGTATGACACATGTAACTCAAACAAAATAATGACATAATCAAGATGTTGATGTTCTACAGAATTTTAAACAAAAGTTAGAATGGGAGCTCAACATAACAGCTGACTTAAGAAAAATTGTTTTAAGAGAAGGATTTTATAAATTTCAACTGAAAGTAACACTGGCTGTTTTTTGAATGAATGTTAGCTGTTTCTATATAAGATAACAACTAATATTAACATTACCCATGCTATGAAATGGGGAAAATATTATTCCATTATCATATATATTACTATACGTAAACAACATACCTGATATGTATTCTCAGATTTACAAGTGGTATTCTTTTTTAAAAATCATTATGGCCTATATGCTTATTACTAGAGTAATATATATATATATATATATATATATATATATATATATATGATCGAAATAAAAATATAAAATTTAATATTACGAGCCATATTAAAAATGGGTGAAGCAACCGGTTTCACTCCCGCTCTTCAGGCTTCAACGGGAGATTTAAAATTAACAAGAAAAATGTACAATAAAAGGAACTGTAAAAAGAAAATGAAAAGGAACTAGAGTAATTTGGGTTATCCTCTTGATACTGTTAATTCAGTTATCCGTAGTAAAGTTGAAGAGTTCAGAAGTGCCGAGCTCTACACTGTCAAAAAATGCCCAGTTTACCTCAGATTACCCTGGATTGGTACCAAATGTGAAAAAATAGCTAAACAAATTTCATCCAATGTTCGTTGTTGTTTTTTCTCTGCTGAAGTTCGGATTATTTTTCAAACTTGGCCTATGTTTCGATCTGAGTGTAAAGATGTTCTCCCTCCCCATCAAATTAATTCAATTATTTACAAATACGTTTGTAGTTGCGGAGCCGACTACATCGGGAGAACAACTCAACACTTAGACATGAGAATAAAACAACACGTTCCTACTAAAATTAGAAATCACACCCTGCCGTTGAATGGACTTGTCCCGAACACCTATAGCTCCGCCATATGTGAACACCTATTAAAGAACAGAGATTGTGCAGCCAAATTTAGTGTTCACCGTGTTGTCCCGGTCTCACTCCTTATTTCATCTAAAGGTTCTGGAGGCACTTTACATCGGGTCCCGCAAGCCTTCTTTGTGCAAACAACGTGAGTGTTTGTTGGGACTTGCTGTCATTTGTCTCTAGTTCCTTTTCATTATTTTTTTTTTTTTTTTTTTTTTTTTAATTCCTTTTATTGTAGATTTTTCTGTGTTAATTTTAAATCTCCTATTGAAGCCTGAAGAGCGGGAGCGAAACCGGTTGCTTCACCCGTTTTTTTTTTTTTTTTTTTTTAATATGTCTCATAATATTAAATTTTATGCTTTTATTTCAATCATTAAATTTTGTACCTACAAAAATATCTTGTGTATATATATA